>BHEV01067361.1:0-10079 GCA_004319985.1 Emydocephalus ijimae | reverse complement strand
CTCGGCTGGCTCAGAATAACCCCCCCCCAACACCCTTCCCCTTCCCATACGGGCAGGGCCCTGCCGCGGTGCAGCCTGGGAGCGGTAGTCCGCAGGGCAGGGCCCGGCGCGGTGTGGGCGTGGGGGGCCGCCGGGCGGCCGGACTACACTTCCCGGCAGGCCCTGCAGCGGCGGCAGCGGCAGCAGCAGCAGCAGCAGCAGGACGACTCGGCAGCCGCCGTGCCTGGCTTCGCCTCGTCCTCCTCGCACTCTCCGGCTGCCGCCGCCGCGGAGCGAAGAAGAAGAAGGGGAGCCGGCCCAGCCCCGGCGTCCGGCCTTTCCGCTCGGCTGGGGCTGCCTCCCCCCCTCCCGCCTCAAGACGCCGCTGGTCCCTCGGAGGGGGCCCGCCCCGGGAGCAGGTGCGTCTCCGCCGCTTCCCTTCCTCAGGCCCGCCGCGCTCGCTCGCTCGCCTGCCTGCCTGCCTGCCTTCCCCCTCCGTCGCCATCGGGGAGGGAGAGGGGGGGGGCCACGGCGTGTGAGTGAGGTTTCCATGGAAACAGGGAGCGGGTCTTGGACCGCGGCCCTTTCCTCGCGCGCGACCCCCCGCCTCGCCTCCTTCAGGCGCCCCCCCCCGCCCCGTCTTCCCCGCCCGCCCGGGTAAGGTCCCGTCCAAGAGCGACGGGGCTGGCGGCGGCGGCAGCAGCAGGGCCCCCGCGTCTCTTCCGCGGCCACTCTGTCGCCCCCCCACCCCCGTATGGGTATGGGTGGGGGGGCCGTAGAGATCCCCTCGGAGGAGCCCCTTCCGTCTAGCAGGAAGCAGAGATCCACTTCCTCGACGGCCCGTCCAGCGCGGTGGGGGGGGGCGGGGGCGGGGGCGGGAGAGAGGAAGCTGCTCCGGTCGGACGCGCCCTGCCCTGCCCTCCCCCATCTCCCCTCCGACGGGGCGGGCGCAGCGTCGATCCGGGAAGAAGAAGCCACCTCGATCTCTTCCTTCTGCGCAGCCCCCCCCGAAAAAAAGGAAGCAAGCAACTACCGCTGTCTCTTCGCTGCCGCCTCCGGGTAGGAAAGGGGCTTTTGCACGTCGAAAGGGGGGGGGGAGACCTATGGCAATATCTCCCCCACTCCACCCCGGGTCTCCCAATTCTCCGTTTGGCTGGGGAGGGGTAGGAAGCGCCATCGGAGCCCCCTCCGACCCTTCTCGCTCCCCCATCCCAGTGTCCCGTCCCGTCGCGTCCCCCACCCAAAAGGAGAGGAAGGAGCCGTCGAGGTGAGCCCGGGACCCCTTTGCTTTCGCTTCTCCCGAGACTTGCGGCTTGGGGCGGGCCGAGGCTCCCTGGACTGGCCTCCCTCCGGCATCTGCGCCGGCTTTTCCCTCCAGCCCGGCCCCTAAAAAAACAAGAGACAAGGGCGATGCCCGCGACGGCCCCGAGGGAACGGGCAGCCTGGCGGGTGGGTGGCGTGGAAGCCGGGGCGGAGCGGGCGGCCGAGCGAGAGTGAGAGAGAGAAAAAGCCAGGCAGCTCCCGGGGCTTGGAGGTCTGGGTGCGCGGCCGGAGGCGGAGCCCAATCCGCCCCGGAGGCGATGCCGCGGAGCTCGGGCGCAGCACAGCAGACCCCGATCGCTAAGCGGGGCCGAGCCAGGAGAAAGGAAGCAAGCTCCGGGGACGGCAGTTTGAACAAGGCGAAGCGGGCCGGGCAAACTTGGGGCCGGCCTCGGGGTTGGCCGGGTGGTTGTGTCCCGGGGTCGCCTCGGCGGAAGCTTGCAAACCTCGCCGGCTGCTGGTGCTTTTGCGGAGAGAGAGAGAGAGAGAGAGCGAGAGGTCGGGGGGAGCCGAGGCCTGCCGGGGCTTGAAAAGGAAGCAGGGGAAGAGGAGGAGGTGGAGGAAAAAGCGGCGATCGGGGAGGGATTGCGCGAAGGGGACGGGCGACTCCGCGAGTTGCAAGGAGCCCCGTGCCTGGCAGGCCGGCAGGCCGGCCGCAGAGGTTGGCTGCTTGCGGCAAGCTGGAGCCAGAGGCCCTTCCCTGGCAGGTAGGCATTTCCCTGCCTGCCCAAAGGCCAGGGCTTGTTTACTTGGCCGGGCTGCCTGGAGAACCACAGCCTGACGGCAGAGAAAGAGAGAGGGGGGACCTCTACCTGCCCCAACAGGTGACCCATCCACATGGGTGATCCCTGCAGGCATCCTGGCTTTTCCGGCACAAACTCTGCCTAACAGAGAAGCCAGGAAGAGAAAACTGAGTTGGGGGCAGATTTGATTGCTCTCCAGTTCTTCCAAAAGGTCTGGGAGAGGCTCCCTTCCTCTTTCTCCCCCCTCTCTCTCCTTCGCCTTCTTCACTGCCTGTGTTTTTCAAAATGCTGATTTGCAGCTGCCACAGGTTTCCACAATCAGGTTCCTCCACTGGTGAGGCAGGCTGCAGAGCAAAAAAGGGAAAATTGCCGGTGCCCATTTGCTGAGAGAGGGAGGAAAAAAATGAGAGAAGGGAGAGGAGAGAGAGAGAGAGGGTGGAGAGAGGGGGGGGAGAGTGGAGAGGGAGGGGAGGGAAGGCGAAGCCTTGTTTTGGAAAGGGGCCCGAAAGTTTGTGTGGGGCAGCTGCAGGAGGGGAGGAACAGAAACACCCGCTACTGCGTTTCCTTGGAGTAGGAAGCACCGCGTTGGACCGAGCTGGTGTGCCAGCGCAAAAGATCCGCTGTTGCTGTTGCTGCCGCCGCGGACATAATTGTTTGTCTTGTTAGTAGGGAAGGATGGGCTGAGCTGGGCCATTCTACCGCGAGAGAGGCCTGCGGCTGTTAGGCATGTCTTCCACGATGTCATCGTCCGTAGTCCGTCGTCAGTTGTGCTACCTTGAATTGGTTGCTTTCCGAAAGAGAAGTTGGCGACTTCCAAACCTTGGAAACTGCCTTTTTTTGGGGGGGGGGGAGATGGCAGCCTTTCTCACCTTTTTTAAATGTAAAGAGCCATCCGTGCCCTTTCCCCGCTCCTCCCTGGGTGACGGCTATGCCTTGGCTCAAATTAAGCTCCAAGCACACGCCTTTGTGAATCAGTAGAGGAAATCCCATCAGGGACATAGGGCTGCAATTGTCTCTCTGCCTTTTCGCATATCCCTAAAAGTTTTGGGAGCCTGGGATGGTGGGGAGGGGGGGGGCTATACGGGTGTTTTCTTTCCAGAGGGTGGGGAGAAACAGGGGGACCCTCTCCTCCTTCAAAGATATCCTCCGCCACATGCGCAATTTTCAAAGTCTGGTTTTATATGCAGCCTGGAATTGTAAACGAGGTATGAACTTCGCTTTAAGTGACAGAGCTGAAAAGTCGCTGAAAGGACCATCGGTCTCTCTAGCTTTTGACTGGGGTTCAAACTGAGGTGTCAATATCGAATTTGGGGGGAAGCCTCTGAAATTGCCGGCCATGAAAGTATTCCCAGCGAAATCTTTTCCGTCCTTTTAATTTTAACATGCTTCAATCGGATTTATTGACTGGCCGGGTTTCTGGGCTGCCCAGTTCCAGAATAGTTTGGGGGCAGCCTCACAAAATGTTTTTAAGAAAACAACAACCTTTAAAGAAGCGCAGGTAGCCCTCAACTTACAACCGTTCATTGAGTGACCATTCAAAGTGACAGTGGTACTTTAAAAAGTGATGCATGGCCATTTTTCACAGCTACAACCCTTTGCAACCTCCCCATGTTTCACTTGATCAACGTTCAGGCGTTCGGCCACTGATTCGTATTTTTGACGGATGCAGTGTCCTGAGGTCATGTGAGCCTCCTTTTACGACCTTTTGCCAAGCGAAGTCAACCATGTAATTAACTTAACAACACACTTGGAAATTTGGGCTTCCACTCAAGTTGTAAATTGAGGACTGTATTTTATTTTATTTTTTAAAAAAACACTCTTTAAAGAAACAAACAGCTGTCTAGACGCATAGAGTGGCTACCAAAGCCTTGTTTTCGTGCATTCAAAGAAAGACTGTTGGACAGCTGGCACTGTGTGGTAGGAAAAGGGGAGAAAATTCTGAATTGGAATAACAGAGTTGGAAGGGACCTTGGAGGTCTTCTAGTCCAGTCCCCTGCTTAGACAGGAAACATATTACCTTTTCATCTTCTTAAAAACTTCTAGTGTTGGAGCATTCACAATCTCTGGAAGCAAGTGGTTCCACTGAATAGGTGGAAGAATAGCTTGACTCCCTCTTCTTTGTGGCAACCCCTGGGATACTGGAACACTGCTATCATGTCACCCCTATTCCTTCATTTCACTCGGCTAGATTGATCCAATTCCAGCAATCATTCTTCATATGTTTTAGCCTCCAGACCCCTAATTACTTTTGTTGCTCTTCTCTGCGCACTTTTATTCTTCTATTCCTTTTGTTAGCTAAGTTGCCGTGGTGGGGTGTGCGTCCACACTGGCACCCAAAGTGACCTTCCTTTTGGAGACAGCCCCAACAGGTCATCCTGCGTGAACTAAACCATCATTTCGGTTGAAACCCATCCAGTATAGCGAGTTCTTGACACGCGATCACAATGGAGCCCCTGAAGTTCGGTGGCTAAATCAGACAAGCTGTTAAAGCGAACGTTTTCCCCATCTTACAACCTTCCTTGTCACCGTTCTTAAGTGAATCGCCACACGTTGTTAAAGTTAGCAAAGGTTTTTTTTTTTTTTTTTAAATCCTATATCCCAACGGACCTTTGCACCCATCCTAAACGCAAGTTGTCCAAACGGCCACATTTCGACCACGTGTCCATGGGGGAATGCAGCGACGGTTGTAAGTATGAAAAACAGCCATGAGTTGAGGGTTCCCCCACCCCCCCCGTTGCGTTGTGACTTTTGAACAGTCACTAAATGAACTGTTGTAAGATGAGGACTGCTTGGTTACAAGAGTGTTCAAAGTTGCATTGCAACCGGGGGGGGAAAAGCGACATTTCACACTTAACTCCCCGTGATCATGCAATCAAAATGCAGGCGCTTTGTCAGCAGGTTTGCACTTAACGACCATCGCTGTGTCCCAAGGTCGTGTGATTCCACCCCCCACCCCTGACCTTCTGACACACAACGTCCACGACTAGGCTTCAACGACTGGGATTACCAACTTCTCAACAATTCCCTTTAAGAACGGTGGCAAGAAGGGTTGTAAAATGGGGTAGGAGGCAAAGCTCACTTAACAAATGTCCCACTTAGCAACAGAATTTCTGGGCTCGCTTACGGTCGTAAGCCAAAGGCTTACCTGTATTGCGTCTTGTTTGTGTCTCATCTGTTCTTCCTTTCTTCCCTCATTTCCCCCCTGCCCTTATTGAGGCAAGACCCCGCTTAACTTCTGAAGGAAAATTAAGGGGTATTTCTTCACCCACACAATGCCACTTTTGTGTGGAATCCAGGGTCCAGAAGGCTCAGGCGACATATGCCAGGCCTCCCTCCATCGAAATTTGTCTGGATCTCTTTGATAACAAAGAACCCACATCAGAGTATGTAAAAAGTCTCTAGGGCCAACCCCCTCCTGCTCCTCGTCTCCAAAATTTGGACCATCCGTTGATCTTGGGACAGGATCTGTGTTCATTGTTCTTGCAGATATATCTCCTTTGACTGTTAAGCCCGAGAACACTCCCTAAGTCTTGTCCCAAAGGTGCTTTTTCAAAAGAGGCAACTGGACTTTTTCTGGTTTTTCTTTTGAAGACGTTTTGCTTCTCATCCAAGAAGCTTCTTCAGCTCTGTCTGGATGGTGGGGAATGGAAGGATTTATATTCCTTGCAGACAGCTGGTCATTTGCATCCTTTTTAGAGGGTGGTTGAGGCCACTAGTAGGTTTATCTGTGTCCTCAAGGTCACCTGAGTAGTGCAATTTTTGTAGCCTGCAAACTGTAAAGTGCATGTGTGTGTGTATCTATATCTATCTATCTATCTATCTATCTATCTATCTATCTATCTATCTATCTATCTATCCATCCATCCATCCATCCATCCATCCATCCATCCATCCATCCATCCGTTTATTTCAACATCCAGTTTTCATTAAACATCTCACATTTTTGTGTGATAGGGTTAAACACAACAGGAATATCTTGATGTTCGAGACTCCTTTTAAGATGTAGGCTAAACGGAACTCAGAACTTGGAAGTCTAGCCACGAAAGTTGTGTTAGAAGATTGTGAGCTTTCTTGCCTTGAATTACGCTTTCAGAAGCTTATTTAAGGATAAGGATTTGTTCGTGTTGATTCTATGCTGCCTTGGCTTTGGGGCAGGAGCATGAAATTGTCCCGTTTCATCTCTCTGGGTTGGTTAGAAAAATGGCCAACATGTATTTTTTTTGGGGGGGGGGGATTGCGCAGAGATGCCAAGCCCAGATTCCCAGTTGTGGGTCAGAACTCTTACAAATCCTGCAAGGCTTGGGTGAGCCCACTGAGTCCTGGCTGGTTCTTGGCAATCCCGGGAAGTGGTGGGATTTTTGCCTCTCAGTTGATTATTTCGCTTCAGAGGTGTGGACTGGCGGCTCACGCCGTTGCCTTGGGGGCCTTCTCTTGAGGGAAATGCTTGTTTTTAAGTGCGTCTTGCTGTTCTGTCAACACTTGGGCCAGCGGTGCCGGACTGCAGAACTGAACTTGGTTGCTGAGCTGGGCGAAATTGGGGTGGGCTGTTTGCAGTGCCGTCTGGAACGTGGCTGTAGGAGTGGCTCTGTTTAGCAACACCTGGCACAGTAAAGTATAGGTGTGTATATATATGTGTGTGTGTGTGTATAGGCTATGTGGGCCTTGACTGATCTGACAGGAGGATCGAACTTACCAAGGAGTTGGAAGATCAAAGGTGAAGACCCTCTCCCCTTGGCCCTCGCCCTTCAGACTTTGCTTTCGGACTTTGGAGGGAGCAGCTGAAATTGGTATAAAGTGGAGAGGTTTCTCCACATGTTTGGCTTTGAAAAATCTATATACTTCCATTTCTGTCTGCACTTTTCCCAGTCTTTAGGGAAGAGGAGGGGAGAGGCTCAGCATAATTGCTTTGCTCGGCAGCCGAGCTATCTCAACCTCCCATTCACTAGCCTCAGATAAGCCCATGTGGGGCTGTTGCTTTTCAGTTGGGACTCTGGCAGCCCTGCCACATAAGTCAAACCCGTGGCCAGCCTGCTCCAGAGCACTATTGCTTACTCCCTCGACCCAACTCCAGGAATTTCTTTCCCTCCCGTCTCTTCCCACCTGGTCTGTTGGGAAGGTGCCGGTTTGAAGCCTAAATAGCATTTGCAACCCCTTGAAGGAATGTTGAACAGGAGCTTTGCTAAGTCTTGAAGGTGTGTAGTCATTGCTGTCCTTCCACAAGTGCCTTGCCTTGTTTTTATTTGTTGGTTTGTTTACCCTGTTTTAAACCTCGCCTGTTCGTTCAGCCGGCATGATCCCTCCTGGCGATACTTGTGAGACAGGCTTCCTTCCGCAGGACAAACTGAATTGTGGTTTTGGGAGTTTGTACAATAGACAGGCTGGGTTTCATCTGTCTGGCCTGGCTAAAATTGGGTGGCTTAGGCTAGCTTATGGTTGGTTCCCTGTGTCCTGTCAGTCTCTCGGCTCTGAGTCATGCCTAGGTGTTCCTCCACCTGCCTCTCCAGATTACCTTCTTTGAGCCCCCTTTTGTTCCTCCCCATCACTTCTTTGCAAGTGGTTTGCACCAGGGACGTAGCTTGGGTGATGGGCTTCCAGGTAATCTTAGTACAGGGGTCTTCAAACTTGGCAGCTTGAAGACTTTGTGGACTTCAACTCCCAGAATTCCTCCTCCAGTCATGTTAGCTCAGGAATTCTGGGAGTTTGAAATCTACAAGTATTAAACTTGCCAAGTTTGAAGACACTTGGATGGGAGAGAGAAATTAGATAGATAGATAGATAGATAGATAGATAGATAGATAGATAGATAGATAGATAGATATGGAGATAGATATGGAGATAGATATGGAGATAGATACTGTAGATNTGTGGAGATAGATATTGTAGATCAGGAGTCTTCAAACTTGACAGCTTTTAAGACTTGTGGACTTCAACTCCCAGAATTCCTCTTCCAGTCATGTTAGCTCAGGAGTTCTGGGAGTTTAAAATCTACAAGTATTAAACTTGCCAAGTTTGAAGACACTTGGATGAGAGAGAGGGAGAGGGAGAGAGAAATTAGATAGATAGATAGATAGATAGATAGATAGATAGATAGATAGATAGATAGATAGATATGGAGATAGATATGGAGATAGATATGGAGATAGATACTGTAGATCAGGGGTCTTCAAACTTGGCAGCTTTTAAGACTTGTGGACTTCAACTCCCAGAATTCCTCCTCCAGTCATGTTAGCTCAGGAATTCTGGGAGTTGAAGTCCACAAGTCTTAAAAGCTGTCAATTTTGAAGACCCTTGTCTTAGTAGAATGGTACTGCCAGCTTACTGTCTCTAGACCAAAACGGGCAAGGAGAACACTGGGAAGCTCGCCTGATGAGGGATGAGTTAGAGTCAGCCTGATCTGGGAACCTCTGAAAGATTTTAAGAAATGGACATAGACACCTAGCAACAATCTGGTGTATAATCCCGAAGTATACAGACTAACTGAGTTGAAAAGGACCTTGGAGTTCTTCTGGTCCAACTTGTACTCAACTAGGAGATGATATACCATTCTGGACAAATAGCAGTCTACTTTCTTTGTTCTTAAAATACTCACAGTTTCTGGAGGAGGAAAGCCATTCCACTGATTGTTCTCATCGACCGGAAATTTCTCCTGAATTCCAGGTTGGTTAATGATCTTCCCCCCATTACTTCTGGTCCTGATCTCTGGGTGCTTTGAAGAACAGATCGACCTCCCCTCTCCTCTGCGACAGCCCCTCCAATATTGCAAGGCTGCCATTATGTCACCCCCTAGGTCTTCCCTTTCCCTTCCCTTCCCTTTTCCTTCCCTTCCCTTCCTTCCGCAATAAGAGAACTTCTGCTTTGGTGGCAGTCTTCTGCATCCTGAAATCTCTCCAGCCTCCCTCTAACAAGAGAGGTGCCAATTCAAGTGGATTCCTTGCAAAAAGCTCTGCTTCGTTCCTCTGTGTGTGTGTGTGTGTGTGTGAGAGAGAGAGAGAGAGAGAGAAAGAGATGTTGCAAAACAATCAAGGAGTTGGTTCGTCGTCGTCGTCCCCCCGCATCCCCAAGGGGTCTCCATCTCATCTTTCCTAGGTCCAAAACCCTTGAGCATCTCTTCCCTTCCCAGCCCCTTCTCTGTTTTTCGTGCCGGGCACCCTCCACTGCCTTTCTCCCTGAAAGGATCAAGGCAAGGGACATCTGGCTGCCCTGACCTCTTGTTCAGCCATGTGACCGAACCCAGGGAAAGAGGAGGAGCCACAGGCGGTGGGCATTCCCCGGAGGAGGGTCTCGCTCTCTCCTGGGTTAAGGAGGAGAGCCCCTCTCCCGCTGGCCTGTCTTCACGGTGGCCTTGGACCTCTGGAAAGTCCTTTGGGGAAGCCTCTGGGCTTGGCACCTCCCTGTTCCTGATGCTCCCCTCCCAGGAAACTCCACACCCCACCCCGTCTTCTTAAAAAACATGCCCTTGCGATGCCATAGCTTTGTGTGCATGCATGGCGGCATGTGCATTATTCCCTCTCGCCATGGTCCGCCTCCTTTTCAGAGGTTTCGGTTCTGCTCAACTTGGGAGGGTTCCTCTTCCCCTCCTCTTCTTCTCCTCTCCTTCTCCTCCTCTGCTTCTTCTTCTCGTCCGCTTCCTCCTCTCCTTTTTCTCTCCTCCGTCTTCTCTCCTCCTCCTCTCCTTTCCCTTCTCTTCCTCCTTCTCCTCTTCTCCTCCTCTATTTCTTCTCTTTCTCTCCTCTTCCTCCTTTCCTCCTTTCCTTCTTTTCCTTCTCCTCCTCCTCTCCTTCTCCTCCTCTCCTTCTCCTCCTCTGCTTCTTCTCGTCCGCTTCCTCCTCTCCTTTTTCTCTCCTCCGTCTTCCCTCCTCCTCCTCTCCTTTTTCTTCTCTTCCTCCTTCTCTCCTCCTCCTCTATTTCTTCTCTTTCTCTCCTCTTCCTCCTTTCCTTCTTTTCCTTCTCCTCCTCCTCCTCCTCCTTCTCCTCCTCTGCTTCTCCTCTTCTACTTCTCCTCGTCCGCTTCCTCCTCTCCTTTTTCTCTCCTCCGTC
>BHEV01067357.1:0-12401 GCA_004319985.1 Emydocephalus ijimae | reverse complement strand
CTCATTCAAAAATCGTACTGCATCTTTACCATTGACCGTTGTCGACCGTGATCAGCCTAGCTTGTTAGGCCTTCAATGGTTTGCCCCACTCATGATCGAGGTAGCCGGCATTCACCAAACCAGAAGCGACAACTGGGAGGAGGCCCTCATCCAGGAATTCCAGGACATCTTTGCAGACAAACTAGGAGAGTACAAGGGGACCCCGATATCATTTAACCTTAACCCTGAAGTAGCCCCCATCCACCTTAAGCCTCGTCGGGTACCTTTTGCCCTTAAACCAAAGATCGACGAGCAGCTTGATAAATTAACAGCCCAGGGTGTTTTAGAACCAACAGACCATGCTCGTTGGGAAACCCCAATCATAACACCCATCAAACCGGATGGATCGTTAAGGATTTATGGGACTACCGAGCCACCCTGAATCATGCCCTTCAACAGAACGCTTACCCGGTGCCGGTGGTACAACACCTTCTCCATTTCCCGAGGGGCAGAAAAGTCTTTGCTAAATTGGATTTAGCACAGGCATACCAACAACTGCCTGTAGATAAAAAAACAGCAGAGGCACAAATGATCATTATGCACCGAGGCGCCTTTAAGTGCAACTGGCTCCAATTCAGAGTTAGCGTAGCCCAGGGATTTTTCAAAGTTTGATGGAGAAACTCTTGCAGGGGATCAAAGGGGTCATACCATACTTTGATGATGTTTTAATTGCTGCCCCGAATAGAGAAATACTAGAAGAACGTCTTAAATTGGTTCTCCAGAAATTTAAAGACTCCGGCCTTAAGGTTAAAAAAAATAAATGTCAACTGTGTACAGATAAAGTAGAGTTCCTGGGGTACCTAATCGATAAACAAGGCATTCACCCCACCAATAGCAAGTTAAGGGCAATCAAGAACGCCCCAAGACCCAGAAACAAGACTGATCTCCAAGCTTTCCTGGGCTTATTAATTTTTACAACATCTTCCTGCCCCACAAAGTGACCGTAGCCGAGCCCCTACATCGGCTTCTCGATAAAAAAGCAACCTGGGTTTGGGGGCACCGAGAGGAGCACGTGTTCCAACAAGGGAAAAACCTATTAATTTCAGATGCTGTTTTAATGCAGTATAACGAGACTTTGCCTTTAACAATCACATGTGACGCATCACCATTTGGAGTAGGAGCCATTTTGAGCCATGTGTTACCAAACGGTAGTGAAGCCCCTATTGCTTATTTTTCAAGAACTTTATCAAAGGCTGAACGTAACTTTTGTCAAATCGATAAAGAGGCTCTTGCTGTTGTATCTGCTGATAAATGGTTTCATGAATATGTTTATGGATGAGTTTTTACTATTGTTACTGACCACAAACCTTTGCTGGGGATTATAGCGGGAGACAAACCAACCCCCTATATATTATCACCTAGAATGACTCACTGGTCGGAGTTTTTGGCTGCGTACAACTATAGACTGCAACACCACCCGGGGAACGCCATTCCCACGCTGACGCACTGAGCCGTGCACCACTTCTGGAAACCGTTGATGACCCAGCTCCAACCCTTACGACACTCCAGATTGAAATGCTCCATTCACTGCCGCTAACAGCTAGAGACATTGCGATCGAAACAAAACGCGATCCTATCTTAGCGTGAGTTCTTAGCTGGGTCGAACGGGGATGGCCAGTAGAACAAACCCCTGATGACTTCACCCCCTTCAAAAACCGGCAAACAAAACTTTTTTTGCAAAAAGGCTGCATCCTATGAGGGGGAATGAGTCATCGTCCCAGAGCGGTTACAATGAGCAGTATTAAAAACACTGCATGAGGGTCACCCCGGCATCGTGCGTATGAAAACGCTCGCACGAAGCTACGCGTGGTGGCTGGGCATCAACAAACAGATCGAAGCCTGGGTAAAGACTTGTTTAAAATGCCAAGAAGTTAGCAGTGCCCCACCTAAAGCAACTCCGACAAAATGGGAAACAGCCCAGGGACCGTGGTCCCGCATCCACATTGACTTTGCAGGACCTACTAAGGGACATACGTTCCTCCTAACAGTGGATGCCTATTCCAACTGGTTCGAGATCCATGAAATGAAGAGTACTACAACCGAGTCCGTCATCTGGAAATTGAACAGGCTATTCGCGATGCATGGACTGCCAGACGTTCTGGTCTCCGACAACGGACCCCAGTTTACCGCTCTACCCTTTTACCAATACTTAGCGGACCGGGGTATTCGCCATGCACTAACTTCGCCAGGGAACCCTGCAGCTAACGGAAGAGCTGAGTGCATGTTACAATTTGTTAAAAAAAACCTCTACAAAATGGACTATGGGGATATTGAAGATAAAATAAACAGAATACTCCTTCTCCAACACATCACCCCGCACAGCGTCACCAACAAGACTCCAGCTGAACTATTGATGGGATGCAAACTCTGTTCCCACCTCGACCGGCTTCGCCCATCTTACGAGCCAGAGAAACCCTGTGGATCTAGTGGAAAATGCCGTGAGTTCAAGATAGACAACTTAGTTTTCGCCAGAAACTTTTCCGGCAAACCATTGTGGGTCGAGGCAACCGTAATTCAAGCCACCGGGCCCAGGTCATACAGTGTGAAAACTTGCAACGGAAAAATATGGAAACGCCATATAGATCAGCTTCGCTTGAGGCTACAATCCAGTTTCTGCGACTCCGGTAATTCCCAAACTGAGGGGGGAGGGGATATCGAAGAAACCAAATTCGAGATGGTGGAAAGCAGGAACAAAAGAAGTCAGCAATCGGGTGTGACAAATGAAAAAGAATCAGGGAGGGGAGTGTCCTCGCCACAGAGGAACACCTCAACAGAAGTAAGCCCACAAAGATCGGAGGACAACAACGAGAACATTAGCGGCACCGAGTCATCCAATGAGGATATGGAACCACTGGAACCTGATTTGCCCAAAAACGTCCCACCAAAGCCGGATTACAGACAGGAACCGGTGGGACAGCATAAATCTAATAGACATTCAAAACAACCTTCATACCTCAGGGATTATGTCACCACACCCCTTAAACGGAACCGGGGGGAAGGGGTGTTATGAACTAATAAAACAGCTGATGTTCCATTAATAGACTATAGCTATTAATTACAAATTACAATGGCTAGCAAAGAATCAAGCTTCAGACATGGAAAACACCCAGCACTGAGCACAGCCTGGAATCTGCACAAGGAAGGAACCCATTGCCAAGTTTATTTCTCCAGGTACTGGAGTCTGTTGATTTAATATAAGGAGGGATTTGTTAGCTGCCCTTAATCTAGCTTAAGTCCAAGGCATTCAGTAATTACACATCCCATTGTTCTAACTTGCCTTGTTTTATCTATAGTAGCAGCAGAAGCTAAATGCCACTATCAAGGGAAGGAAGCAACTCTATTGACTTTATTATTTCAGTGCTGTAAATGGAACATTGTCGATATGTATATTTGTGTGTGTGTATAGGTGTGTGTGTGCGTGTGTGTGTGTATGTATCACATCTTGAAGATAAGAGGAAAGCACATCGTAAAGGATGTATGACTCAACCTTCTACCTATTCTTTTTTCTTTAACTTCAAACACTAATTAGTGACATTTCTAACACCTTGGTCTGCCTTAATGAGTTTTACTCCTGGCAAATCTATTAAGCATCAACATGACTTGATTTTCAGAAATCAGTCTGAGTGTCTCTATTCCTTTCATTTTCCATGAATGTTAAGTTTCAGGATTAATTTATTATGTGGCATAAAATAGTTTGAATTCTGGGAATACATAGATAGATTTCTTGATGACAATAGATCTAGTCTGTCAGGTCTTCCAATGGGGCACCCATCATCACTGTAACTGAGTCCATGCACCTTATGCTGGTCTGTCTCTTCCACCCATTCTTTCCATAATTTTTAGTCTGCATCCAAAACTGTTGGTTTCATGTATTGCCATATTAATTTAGGCACCAGTTTATTTGATTCAGTTTATATAGTCTCCCGTCTTACCAAAATCACCCTGGGTTACAAATAGTTGTGGTAGTTATTCTTTGAAAATACTGCAATTTGTTATTGTTCCCAAGTCTTTACTGAAACTACTTATCTTTCTGCTAAATAATCCACAATCTTGTCTAATAAAGGCTTTATTGAGACTTGAGCTTCAGCATCTCCACTTGAAAACTTCCAGTTCATTGATAACTAGGATGTTATCAATGTTTGTTTGCATTTTTAGTACTTCATATTTCTCTTTGCTAGATGCCTTACAGGTCATATATACTCTATTATGAAAGGTTACTAAGGTAATAAGTTCTACTTCTCTTTTTCTTTCCCGAGTTTGTCCTTTTGATAATTTTCTTCCTCCTTCCCTATCATATAACTGATTGATTGATTATATGCCGTCAAATTGTTGACTCTTAGTCTATCCATTAAGATGCATAGATTTCCTCCATACCTTGTAATAAAGATTTGCAAAAATCCATTCACAGTAAAGCTTTATAAATAATTGCTAGTCCTGCTTTTGTTTATGGAAGCTTGTGGTCTTTTTAAATTACATAAAGACTCTAACTTACTAGTATCAGCTCTTGTTTATCTGTTTGAGGTTCAGCATCACAAATTGTTTGTCTGGCCAAAAATGTGTTCTTAACATTGAGTGTTAAGATGCACTGAGTATACAACTTTTCACTGTGTTAGGGTCCACTTTTTCCTATTTATATGAAATACCCCTAATTATGATATAATTGACTAGTATGAAAAACAAAGTTGCTCCATTGTCTGCAAAAAAAATCAAGAAATCTAAGATTGCTTAAATTCTTAACTTACATTGTAGATAAAGTAAACTTATTACTGACTGAAATTTGACAGTTGATCTAGTTTATATCCATTTATATAGTTTATATAGGGCAGTGATGCCTAACCTTTTTGGCACTGAGTGCCGACATGGGAGCATGTGCATGTGCTCATGCCGGAAACTGGAAGAGCAACTTCCCGATGTGCATGCATGGGAGCACCGGAAACCAGAAGCATAGTTTCCCGGCACATGTATGCGCACCAGCCATCTGGTTTTATGGTTTCTAATGTGCATTCATGTGCAAAGATCAGCTGGCTGGTGCACGCATGCACTCCAGGGAGCTGCTCTTCCAATTTCCAGGCTACTATGCACATGAAGACCAGCTGGCCAGCACACATATGTGCACCCAGAAGAGCTATGGGTGACAGCTGGCATGCCCAGAGAGATGGCTGTGTGTGCCACTTCTGGCACATGTGACCTAGGTTCACCATCACGGATATAGGTTTTTGTATTGTCACTTATTTTATTATTATCTTTTTATTATCATTTTAGTTATTCCCCTCAATTGGTACAATGATGATGATGATTCTGTTGCTTTACATGTACATGGATAGTTTCTGCACCTGAGGCAAATTTCTTGTGTGTTTAACCAAACAAAGTATTTATTCTACTCTATTCAAATGTTAATTTTTGCTGGGTCACTGGGAAGATAGATAGAAATTTAGAAGTTAGAAGTTCCTTTTCAGAAAACCCAGATACAGACAGGATAAGAGAAGCTATCCAGTGCTATTAGGAGAGTATATCATCCAGTATGATTAGCTTAAGCAGATGAAAAACATAAAAAATGAAAAGCATCTGCAAAATGATTTAAAAAATGAAAATAAATTATATAAGGCACAAACTATGAGAACTAGAAAAGTTACCAAGACTCCTGAAATACCAAAATCACTGGACAGATTAATAGTGAAAGCTACTCATCCTCAAAAGCATGGGAATATTGGCTAGATAAACAACATAACTTCTTTCCAGATTCTGATCTTAAAGTACTTAACTAGGAAGAAGATGTCAGGGAAACTGTACCAAGCTTGTCAAAATGATAGTACATCTCAGAGAAATGAAAAACTTTCATGGGAGCTATTGAAATACATTCTTCAATTTGTATCTTTCCAATATGGTCGTAGATCAATGTGGCCTAGTTTTTGTCTTCCAAGTGAAGAACTAAATTGGATATAAAAGGAGGTAACAGGAACTGGAATTGATTTTAAGAAGGGATATGAACTTGAATAATAATATAAACAATTCATACTACATTGACTCATCTTCCAGTGTGATATACATCATAAATGTATTTTATGATGTATATCTATTTTATCATCAGTAAAACTAACACCCGGGGCTCATTTAATACCTTGAAAGAGGTTATATTAAGCAGATCAGGTTTCACGAGATATTTTGTATTAAAAAAAAAAATCAGGACATATTTATGAAATATTTTGAAAATAGCAAGTTTGAGTGAGCTTCCATATTTAATAAGATTGCTTTAATGTAAATATTTGAAGCAGTATTTCCAGTATTTAAAATGTGTTTTATATCACATTATCATCATCTTATTACAATCTAATTTATAGATTTAGAGGACTTAAGTCCAATACCCATCAAGTCCAATCCATTGTAACTGTTGGTTTTCGGCCATTTAGCATTCAGTTGGAATCTGTCTTTCTGTAACTTAAATCCATTATTTGTGTCTTAAATGGATTTTTCCCCCTCAAGTTCCAATGCAGATTGGTTGGCCTATAGTCTGCTCAATATTCTTTGCTTCCTTCTTTTAAAATATGGAAATTAGTTTTCTTCCAGACATTTGGCACTTCATCCATTCTTCAGGACTTCTCAAATGTGATAAAGATTTGGCTGGTCAATCAGCAAATTCCTTTAATACTTTTGGATGAAATTCATCAGGCCCTGAAGGTTTGAACTCATTCAAAGTCAGTCGATATTCCCTGATTATTTTTCTGTCAAGCTTACTCTTTCAACTAGCTCTTCATAGTTCCCTGATGAACACATATCTTTTTTTCTCTGAAAATACAGGGCCCAAAAAGAAGTTAAATAATTCTGGCTTATGTTTAGTTTTTTTTTTACTCTTTTCTTATCTCTACTGAATTGATTTTTCTCCTCTTATTTTTATTTTGAAGGTCTATTTATCATTATTAGATTCATTAACTAACTTCAGCAAATTCTGAACTTCATTTTCCTAATACAGATTGTTTTCTGAACAATGATTTCCTAATGATTGTAAATCATTAGGCAGTACATTGTAAATCAGGACTATTGATAATATACCAATCTCTCCACCTTTTCCCAGAGGAACATTTTTGTATGCGTTTTTGTTCTTTGTTTTATTGAAGCTCTCCTAAAATTTAAAGCCCAGAATTAATCACAATTCCCCAAGTAAGCTTGATAAAGCTAAAACAGAACTATATGGCCCAATTTGAATAACATTGTTATTTTCGCTCATAAAGGTGTGTGATCTCTTACAAACTCTAAGACTTTTCTTTGTGATGTACTATAATTTCAACATTCTTTTAGTCTAAAATCTTCAAATTTGGAATTAATTTATTATACATATATGTGCTTTCTTAGTGCAGGTTTATTTATTTTGTTGGAATTTCTGTTTTGGTCAGTTCTCTAACAAATACATAGAATTTTGAAATCCTGTTTTTGTGTTCTGATTTATTAGCTACCTTTTGTCTGCAAAGTTTGTGAGCTTTTTTTCTTCTTGTTGATCTCAGTCATTAATAAAGATCTTGTGGCTTTTTTGTTATCTTTCTAAGCTGCAGTGAGCCACTAAGGAGAAATTTTGTGTAATGTCCTTCATCTGGCCATAACTCTACCGAACAACTGCAACATCTCAACTATATTTTATCAATTTACCAACAAGTATATTGTGGGGAAATTTTCCCCAAGCTCGGCTGAAGTCAAGTAAAAATAAAAATGTTGTGCTGAAATCACTCTCCAATTACTCAAATCTTTTTCTCTTCAGCAAAAGAAGTGTCTGTATTTTTCCCCATATTTGTTCAGGTGCTTAAGAATATAAAGCCAGGTCATATAAGAGCAATTAGCCAAACCAGATTGATTTTTAAAAGCTAGGAATCTTTTAACCTGATTAATGTATAGAAGGCAGCCTGCTGTAAGTCTGAGGATTCATGAATATGTCCATAACACAACAAGGAATCATTTGATTCAAATGCAGTTTTTTTTCTTTACTAAGAATTTTGCCTTGTAATTCTTTTGATTGAGTTTCTGACTAAGCACCAGGTGATAAAAGTATTATTGCTGCCTTCTATTATATCACACTCTTTTCACAGCTCTTCTTATATTCATTTTAATATAAAGATATACCAATTCCATGTTAAGCCTTTCCTTAGGATTTAATGATTCTGTGTGAAACTAGGGAGGCTGAAGATTTTTGATGGGATGTTATACTATAAGACACACTCATATACCCCTTAATCTCCTTGAAAAAATGGGGTATGTGTGTTAGTGAGGTAGTCAGTTTTATCTAGTGGTTTAAGGCACCATGTTAGAAAACAATAGGCCATGAGTTCTGGTTCCACCTTAGCCATGAAAGCCAACTGGATAATTTTGGGCCAGTCATTCCGTTTCAGCCCAACAAAACCTCACAGGGTTGTTTGCTGTGAGGAAAATAGGAGGGTAGGGGTATTGGATATGTTTTCTACCTTGAGATGTTAATGATGTTAATGATGATGATAGTGATAATAATAATAAATAATAACAATAATAGAATATAAATAAATACATAAATAAATATTCTTCTTTTTCTCACTGATTTCCTTTAAGGAAAAACAAAATCAATGAGAACACTTGAGAAAATGTAGCTGTGTTTTGAACACAATACTATGTAATATCAGTCAACTTTAATTGACCATTGACCAATTCAGAAAAGAAGAAACAAGACAAATTCGGAAACAGCAAATATGAATAATAATAAAAGAACATAATATTGATTTTCTATATATTTTACAAATGATTGCTTGTGTGCCATCGTGTTGTTGCCCAGTCTTACCAACCACATAGATACATTTTTCTCTATGACCCAATTTTTCACTAAGTTGCTCCTTTAACCATTCCAATGGTTCATTTAATCCACATTGTAGCTGACTTTATGCATCTTGCTGCCACATTCATAGATTTTTTTTAAAAAAATGTTGATTTGATAATAGTTATTGGATACAATGAATTCACTTATGCCTGAAATGTTAATGGTAAAAAGTTATTAGCTGTTACAGACATCTTCATAATAAGAGCAATAAAACAAAACATAATACTTCAATAATTTCTTCACTCCAGAGACAAGATCTTTGTTCTGATCGAATATCCATAAAATTTCTTCCCAGGCAGTTAAACTTTGAGAATAGGCATTAAACTTTGAGAAAGTTAGGGTTCTTCCCAGTCTGAGATTCAATATTTAGGTTAACTATTTTTGCTATCTTGAACACATCTTAGGATATATTGTTAAGTAAAGCAGTAATGTCTAATTAGCTTTCAGATAATCAAATTGTTTTGTCTGAAATATGAAAATTGGTGTATAACCTGCTATGATAATTTGTTTTACTATTTTGTAATCATATAACTCTTTATTAATACTCAATGTGATTTTGTACAGTACAAACATGTTTGATGGTATCACATCAGCCTTTTCTATGATATAAAATTGAGGTATGGGTGATTCTATCTTTTTAAATATTGATTACATATTAAATTTACTGTCGGGCTTGGAAGTCTGACTAGTTTCCAAAGCCTGACAAACATACTAGAGATTCAGCGATCCTCCCCAACGCAGCTGAGCAGAGGTCGGCAATCTCCCCCAATCATCTTCCCCCCACACAGCTGAGTGGGGGCTATACACTGCTGCTGTGACTGCTAATGGCATGACAGAGGTTCCAGAGGTTTCAGCTGCTGCGCGGGGACAATGGATTGTTTTGAATTGCTTTTTGTTCGGTGTTTCTCTCTTGCTGTAGCTACTGCATTGGACAGGGAGGGGGATAGGATGGGGTGTAAGCCAATAAGGTGCTTGTGATCCACATGGGGTAGGGGTAATGGGGGTTGATAGGCATAATTGATTAGGCATGGGGTGGATGTTCGGTTAGGTTAATTGGGAGGGGTGGATATATACGGCATTGAGAGTCAGTTGCTCTCAATGTTAACTTGGCACGGAGTGCCATTGTTGCTGATCGTGATTGGAAGAATCGCAATAAACTCTAACATCACACATCTTTATTTGGGAGTAACATGTTTTTTTGTGGAAAGTATTCAATATCCTACAGAAGCCAACATTTACACATAACTTTTCAGCCACCTCTTATATTTTAACACAATTGTACTAATCATAAGTTATTTTGGAAATTTATCAATTCCAACATGGTTAAAGAGCATCCATAATAGCTACTTAGTTCAGACAACAAAATGATTCCTTTTATTTTCTTTATTTTCTATTTTCTCCTCAAAAATAGCAATGTTTTAAAGTTTTTCTTGGGTGAGGAGTCAAAAGCATCAAGCTAAGAATTTATCATCTTCAAATCATAGTGCTAGTTATATATTCCTGGATGATCACAGCATGATAAGAAGTATTATGTCAACACTTTAACTCCAGATTGTTTCTTGCAATTGCATTTCTGAGAAGGTCAAACAGAGAGGTAAGAAATTAATAGCAGAAGATACAGTGAAAATCTCCAAGTTTCTGCCGATGAATTTAATAGGATGACTTTACAGGAACATGGATGGGTACTGCAGTTTTAAGTTTGTTCCTTTAACATAATATTGTATTAGTATACATGTTAGTGCAACTTAAACTGCATTTCTCAAACCAGTATGCAACGCATACATGTAGAACATTTTCAAATCACCAGAATTATTAAACATTAAAGACTAGAAAGCTCATCATTTTTCTTTTTGAAAAAGAAAGTTATTTAAAACTTTCCAAATCCAATTAAGATTTTTACCTAGATATTCAGCTATACATGCTTCGAAAATGATTTGAAAAACAGTGCTTTGGGTGTAATGTGAGCTGAAGCACAATTCTTCCCTATTAGTCATTAAAGTATTCTGATTTTTTTCAGCTTTTCTTCCAACCTGAGAAAAATTTTCAGCTGATTTAAGAAATGCATGAACTGTAATCAGTGGACTCTTTAAAATAGTAACATCTCTTTTTCAAGTTTGCAAAGAAGTAAGTTGAAAAGAATTGGGTTGCACTTAGGAATGGTAAAGAGTTCTGTGGTTTTCCCTTAGGTACATTCCTGGATAAAACATAACAAATAAGCACATAGAAGCCCACAGGAAGGAAAATGGGAGGAAGGACAAGATAAATGATGAAAGTTCATTGTGCAATGCAGACCACACGACTTATATACTAGCAATTGATGAAAAGATGGTAGTAAAAAGTATGCATTATGACATTTGGTCATGTTTGTGTCATCAGGACTTCAATTATCCTGATATCAATTGGAAAACTAATTCTGCACCAAGTGAGAAATCAAATAAGTTCCTAACCAACCTAGCTGACAACTTTGTTGTCCAAAAAGTAGATGATGGAACTGGAGGGACAGCCATACTGGACTTAATTCTTACAAACAGAGAAGAAGTGATAGAGGGAGTTGAAACTGCAGGAACCTTGGGTGAGAGTGACCATGTCATGCTAGAATTCAACACAAACATAAGCAATATAACATAATAATACCAGACTCTTGGATTCTAAAAGAGCTGATTTTAATAAACTCAGAGAAAACTTGAGAAAGATTCCATGGATGAAAATCCCTAAAGGGGAAAACAACTCAAGAATCTTGGGAAACTCTGAAAAGTATGATCATAGGAGCCCAAACCAGCATAATACCACTAAGAAAGAAAAACAAGAAATCCAAGAAGAAACCAGCATGGCTGCACAAAGATCTCTCTAGCAAATTGAAAGAAAAAAAAGGACAAGTACAAAAAATGGAAAGAAAGACATACAACTAAGGCAGAATAACAGCAGATAGCCAGAAACTGCAAACATGAAGTCAGGAAAGCAAAAGCTCAGAACAAAGACTTGCAACAAAAGTCAAAGATGATAAAAAAGAAGTTTCTTCCAACGTATAAATAACAAGAACAAAATCAAGGAAACAGTTGGTCCACTAAAGAGAGAAGATGGAAAGGAAGTCACAGGCAACAGAGAGAAAGCAGAACTGCTTAACTTATTCTTTGCATCTGTCTTCACACAAAAAGAAACTATAGCTCAACCCATCAAAAACATAAATGTAAAAGACAGATCAGAAATAAAAGTTAAAATAAGCAAAAAAAAAAAAATAGTAAGAGAACACCTGTGTGATCTTGAAGAACACAAATCACCAGGGCCTGATGGATTACATCCCAGAGTTTTAAAGGAGCTGGCAGAAGTCATTTCAGAACCACTGCACCATATCTTTCAAAAAATCCTGGAGCACCGGAACTGCCAGAGGACTGGAAAAGACCTGATGTGGTTCCCATCTTCAAAAAAGAAAAGAAAAACAGATCCAGGAAACTATAGACTGTTGTAATTATGAAGCATTCAAATGTAACAACTGTATGCCTTTCATATGCTGGAGAAACTGTATGCCTTTTCACAT
>BHEV01067351.1:0-42296 GCA_004319985.1 Emydocephalus ijimae | reverse complement strand
GAAGTCACGATGTAAATAAAGAACTGAAGTTCACCGTTCAGAGGCTTGTCTCCATTCCTTCTCACCCATGCTCAATACTTGGCAATCTGGATTTTGATCCCATAGTCATGGAGATGCTGCAAAGGTCATAACTTTGAAAAACAGTCACAAGTCACTTTTTTCAGGGCTGTTATAACTTTAAATGTTCACTAAGTAAATTGCTGTACGACAAGGACTGACTTACCTGCAAATGCAAAACTTCAGCCAGTATTTTGAGCCTCAGTGGCACAGTGGTTAAAGTGCAGTACTGCAGGCTACTTCTGCTGAAGAAGTAGTGGCTGCTTCTGCTGAAGAAGTAGTGGCTGCTTACAATTTGACAGTTCAAATCCCACCAGGCTCAAGGTTGACTCAACCTTCCATCCTTTCAGACAACAACAGATAATAAGAGTTGGGAAGGACCTTATAGGTCATCTCGTCCAACCCCCCACCAAAGTGGGAGACCCTACACTAATTCTGACAAATGGTAGTCCAATCTCTTCTTGAAAGTCTCAAGTGATGATGTTCCCATAATTTCCAGGGCAAGCTGTTCTATTGGATGATTGTTCTCACTGTCAGAAACTTTCTCCTTATTTCCAGGTTAAATCTCTCCTTGTTCAGTTTCCATCCATTATTCCTTGTCTGGCCTTCAGATGCTTTAGAAAATAGCTTGACCCCCTCCTCTCTGCGGCAGCCCCTCAAATATTGGAAGACTGCTATAATGTCATCCCTGGTCTTTCTCTTCACTAGACTAGCCATGCCTAGTTCCTGTAACCGTTCTTCATATGTTTTAGTCATCCTGGTATCATTCGAAGTTGGTAAAATGAGGACCCAGATTGTTGGGGGCCATAGGCTGCCTCTGCAAACTGCTTAGAGAGGACTGTAAAACACTATGAAGTGGTATATAAGTCTAAGTGCTATTGCTATTTTAGAATTATTGCTTCACTTTATGAATCCTTAACTCTGCCATCAGTTATGCAAAGTGCAATAACAGAATCTTTTCAGAAGAAATGAGTTCTGGGCATTAAGGAAGCTGAGGAAGGAAGCACGATATATATATTTTAATCTTCCTATTGGTGGAATTTCCAGTGTTCATCCCATAACAATCAACATTGTTCCTGTATTTGCACTTGTCTGCAATGAATAATCCTTTTTTGATGAATAACACTTGTAAAACGTGAAGCTTCAGAAAAAAACATCTCCTTCAGCTATATAGTAATGACTTCGAAAACAGGCAGAATGAGCAGATTAGAAGGCTCTTGTTAATCAGAAACACAGGGGAATGTCATGTTCTGTGATAAGGGCTTGGAGGATTAATGCCTCTTCTGTTGTTACTGCATCCAATAGCAAAATATATGTGATGGCAGAGGAGGAGTGTGAAGTAGGGAACGGCTTCACACATTACCTTGAATGATAGTCAAGCAGCCTATGATTACATGTTTTGCCAATAGCAGAGAATATTTGCGGCTCAGGATTAAACTTTGGAATCCTTGGTGTTCTCTGAGTTTGGTTGTTTTTCTGCAGATGTTTCATTACCCAAGTAGGTAACATCTTGACTGCTGAAGATATTACCTAGTTGAGTAATAAAAAGTTTGTAAGAAAACAACCAAGTTTAGCATCAAAAAGTCCATGATTAAATGTTGGTGATTGAGGATGGAAACTACAAGATGGCCATTTAAGACTCGCAGAATTCTCCATGGACAAGTCACATCGAGGACTCAGGGACACTGTGGAAGGAATAACATTGAGATAGCATCACTGGAAATGGTTTCAAATACTCCACAACGACACAGCTGGATATTCTGCTGTATGTGTGGAAATAGGTTAGACCAGAAGTGTCAAACTCAAGACCCACAGGCTGGATGAGGCCTGCGGGGATACTTAAAACTGGCTTGTGGGGCCACCCTGGAAATAGCAAAGCTGTGGTCCCCCTGGCAGCCAAAATGGGGCATGGGAGGGGGGCATGCAAGGCCCCTGCGCACCCTGTTTTTTGCCTGGATGGCCTCCTGCAACACTCTGCCAGACAAAACAGGGTGCAAGGGGGGCATATTTTGGAGATGAATGGGTTTATAGATGGTATAATTTTATAGTGAATAGCTCCTGATATTTTAATGATAGATAATTGGAGTTGGAAGGGACCTTGTAGGTCATCTAGTCCAACCCTCCACCCAAGCAGGAGGCCCTACACTAATTCTGACAAATGACAGTCCAATCTCTTCTTGAAAGTCTCAAGTGATGGCGCTCCCACAACTTCTGAGGGCAAGCTGTTCCATTGGTTGATTGTTCTCACTGTCAGAAAGTTTCTCATTATTTCCAGGTTAAATCTCTCCTTGTTCAGTTTCCATCCATTATTCCTTGTGTGGCCTACAGGCGCTTTAGAAAATAGCTTGACCCCTTCCTCTCTGTGGCAGCCCCTGAAATATTGGAAGACTGCTATCATGTCTCCCCTGGTCCTTCTCTTCACTAGACTAGCCAAGCCCAGTTCATGTAACCATTCTTCATATGTTTTAGTCTCCAGTCCCCTAATTCCACTCCCCTAATTCTGCAATGCAATTGCTTCAGTAGAATTCTGGCCAACCAATGTGAGTCCATAGCTGTTGTAGAAAAATGTGATTTTTTTTCCTAGCAATTTTTTTAAAAAAGCTTTTATTTGTTTTTCCTTTCATCACAGTAGCTTGCAAAATGAGGAGGGGAAGAGAAGAGATAGATTTCTTTCCAGCTTCAAAACAGGCTTGAGGAATACAATTGCCACTGAGTAAATCAGCAACTTTTCTAGAGGAATGGCAGTTTGGTTTAGAGTTTTTGCAATCCAAAATTAGCATGATGAAGCCATTATCTTTTCCAGGAGTTATATTCTGGGCTATTCAAAACAAAAACACTGCATTAGCTACTTGTAAATCTTTAATAAACATATACTTTTTTGAAGCCTGTGTCTTATTTATTTTCTGTCTTCTCTTTCTTGTTTAAATAGAATTTAGCATGCTCTGGTTTTCTGCACTTATAAACCTGCTAACCTAGGAATTAGTGGCTGAAAAATTTGGGGAGTTGAAGCCCACCCACATTAAAGCTATTCAGGCTGAGGTGCAACTGATAGCCACAAGACTGTTATTATTTCTCCTTCCTTTTCATTTTATTTCCATTTCTGTCCTCTTATTCTAGCTCCAATAATGACAAAAAACACAAAACAAACCTCAAGCTGTAATTCAAGCTTTCTTATCCTTATGTTATTTTTTCAAAGAAAAATAATAAAAGTTGTCTTTTATTTTCTTTCAGTCAAGCACCTGCCTCCAGAATACTTTTTATAAAAATAATACTTCTAACCACCAACTTTCTCCCCTCCTTTCTTTCCACTGTGTCAAGCTTCTTGTTAATGAACCTGAAATATATTGAGTTATTATTGCCAGGGTTGAATGATTAAGCATGCTTGTAATATTATATTACTAGCTCGATACCCGTGCTTCGCTATAAAACTATGTGGTCAGGCTTTGTTTTTGGGAAAGAAAATAAAGGAAAAAAATTCTGCCTCTGCCTACCAGCATCCTAGCATCCTGTCAGTGTGTTTGGAAACAGAAGCAATATTTGAAGGAGACAGCAATATAGAAGGAGACAGCAAGGAACCTGGGTGTGGCTTAGCTCAACTATTCTGTACTAAAGCTGCTTGGTGCTGTGAAATTAAAACTGAAACTCTTCTCCTCTGCTTGTGTCTTGCATTTGCAACAGATTTCTTTTCAGGTGGGGAGGGGAAGTAGAACTCCTTAGCATCAGAGCATGTTAATAATAATATATGAAATACTAATGCTCTGATGGTCATTTTGAAAAATCCTTCCTTAGTGAGCACCTAGAAGCCAAGAGGAACATACATGCCAAATTTCAAGTTTGTAGGCTTTACAGTTCTGGAGATTTTGTGATGATGTTTGAGTGGTATTTTGCTTTTATATATATAGATTGCTCAGTTACTTAGGCCTGACTGTTGGTGTTATAATTCTTGCAGTTAATTGTCAATAAAGGAGCAGAAAAATATCTGCCTGATTTCAGTGTTTTTTGTTTTAGTTGAAAAGATACAACAAATGTCTCTCTTTTCTCTGTCTTACACACACACACACACACACACACACACACGTCTAAAATGGACTTTCCATTTTACACTAGATACACTAAATACACTAGAATATGGGTGTCAACCTCGATTGCGTCATGTGACATATTGCGACATATCACAATGCTTTTTGCCTTTGCGGAGCCAGAGTGGGCGTGGCCTGCATGTGACACATCCGGCCCTTGGGCGGCCAGTTTGACAGGTCTGACTAGAACTACCATAATTCTGCTTCCTGACAACCTATCACAATTCTGGAAAAGTAAAGTTCTACTAAAAGGTAGGGTAATTCTAGCAAATGTCCCAAAGATGCTTTTTTTTTAAAGTGGCAACTGGACTTTCTGGTTTTTATTTGAAGATGTTTCACTTCTCATCCAAGAAGAAAAACCAGAAAGTCCAGTTGCCTCTTGAAAAAAAAGCCCCTTTGGGACAACCATGACCTGGACAAATGAGAATCTCCATAGACATCTAGCAAATATACTGCTGCTTTATAAAACTATGTTCCAGCATTCCTTTGGGGAAAATACAACTCAATCTGAGGACAAAATGAAGCAGCAAGCAAACCTGGCTGATCTTTATCCTTGGAAACTATAAATTTGGACCTGATTAATGACTGAATGTGATACCCTGAATATAACAAAGGGGTTTTAAACTTTCTGTTTCATACTATTGCAAAGAAAATCGCACAGCCATGGCATACATTTATCATAGTGGAGAAGTCTGTGGTTAGGTGATTCTACTTGCTGTTGCTCACTTCAAGATAGGGATTCCTTGGATTTCTTTATGGGCAGGAACTAGACAGTCTTATAGATTAAAAGTGCTGGTAGATAGAAGCCCCTTTTACTCTATGAAGCAGAACACTCTAGCACCTTATTGCGTTCATAACAATCTAGCTCATCTGAAGAATTATGGGAAAATCCAAGAAGGTTCAGATCATACGGATTAACAGAGTTGGAAGGGACCTTGTAAGTCATCTTGTCCAACTCCCCCCAAGCAGGAGATGCTATGCTATTTCTGACAAATGGCAGTCCAATCTCTTCATGAAAGCCTCCAGTGACGAAGCTCCCACAATTTCTGAAAGCAAGCTGTTCCATTGGTTGATCCTTTTCACTGTCAGAAAATTTCTCCTTATTTCCAGGTTGAATCTCTCCTTGCTCTTGACAGGATTGTGCCAAGGAATGTGTTTTTAAAATGTTAATACAGAGCAGGAGTTTCTTGTTAGGAAAGAAAGAAAGCGAACGTGGTTGATGGTGAAGGAAGGCAGGCAACCAGAAGTTAAGTTTAACACTCACTGAATCTATTCTGTATATTAAACCAAGCTTACAATTTTCAAGGCCTCCTCAGTTTTGGACAAGGGCACATCTGTTTTATCAGTGCCTCTCACAGCAATCCAGCTGTATTCACTTCTACCAAGACTGAAAGAGACTGAGCTCAGACCATTTCCTTGTTCTATCTTCTGCAACTGGTGCACATCCTTTCCCTAAAAAGAAGTGTAATTTTCTGCCACAAATGGACTTAGGCAATTTTAATTACAGTGACTATTATCCCCACTTCATTTCAGGGCCAACTGACTTCACTGTCTTTAAGGTCTGCAGAGTTTCTGCAGAGACCTGCTCAAGTGGTATGATTAATTCTGGGCAGGACAGTTCGTTCCAGAAGATTGCTTAACTCCCCATCGCCCCATTCATCTGCTCTTCTCTGTTTCATTAAAAGCAGTTTTATAACTTGGGCTACCACTTTTCTCTGGAGCTTCCATACAGAGCTGCTGTAGCATAGCAGTAAAGGAGAATGCAGGAAAAATGGTTCTGAATGTATGGTAGAGGAAGCATAGATCCCAGGCCAGAGGGAATTCAATGAAGCAAGCAAAATGAATCAAAGGGAACAGTACTCTTATCCTCAGCTGGAGGCTCGGAGTGGTATATTAAATTTCTGTTGAAAGCAGTCCATCTGCTCAGGCAACTGTGTGTCAGATTATCAGTGTAGTGTCTGACTGCAAATGATAGCTATGTTCCTAGTGGATAAAATACACTATATAAAGCAGCCTTGTATTTAAGAAGCCTTTAATCCAGAGCTGACTTGAGAGAGATTTGAGATCTCGGGCATTTAATTTAATTTTGGAGTGTGAAATTATGCTTTATTTTTTTTCCAAAAAATATGTATCTTATTTTGTTTTCATATACAACCCCAAATCCTTTGGATTAGGGTATTTTATAGGTTAAAAAAAGCTGGGCACAAACATTCATAAGGAATTGGATGGTTGGGAGATGTCATCCTGAATGTGGAAGTAAGTAGGTCCCAAGAAAGAAGGTAGAAAGATAGAAATTCCTGGAAAAAAGAGCATTTTGATAGAGTTGCAATTGTATCTTGTGAAATTTCCCCCTTCTAGTTTTATGTTTTGAAGAGCATGCAGCTAATATCAAACCTATAATAAAACCTATAAGAATGTCTGTGGAGATTCTCCATCATCTGGAGTCATGGTTGTCTCAAAAGTGCTTTTTCCAAAGGCAACTGGACAATGTCTTTTTCTTAAGGAAGATAATGTTTTGCTTCTCGTCTGAGAAGCTTCTTGTATGAGAAGCGAAATATCTTCTCCAGTGGTGGGATTCAAAATTTTTGACATGCCTTAGTGAGCATGGCTTGGTGAGCGAAGCAGGGGAAGGATACTGTAAAATCCCATTCCCTCTCCACCCCAGCTTTCCAGCTCCTTTCTCCTGTGCAGAGCAACAAAAGAAGACCCAGCCAATCGGCTGGGACTTGGGAGGCAGAGAAAAGATGGGGGTGTGGCCAATCAGAGGTGGTATTTGTCGGTTTTCTGAACTACTCAAAATTTCCACTACCGGTTCTCCAGAACTGATCAGAAACTGCTGAATACCACTTCTGGTCTTCTTCCTGAAGGAAAAAACATAGTCCAGTTGCCTTTTGAAAAAGTACCTTCAAGATACCCATAAGGATCTTCTCCTCTCAGAGAATACGATGGACCAACCTCACTGCCCCCTTTTATTTCTGCCCAGTTGTTTCATCTTTGTTCTTCTTTCTCCAGCTGGCAAAAGATAGTTTCATTCATTCAGGCAGGCCTTGGGCTTTTGAGCTGCAGCATTTGCTAAAAAGCAATAGTCTTGCTGCTCTATTAAAGGGGTGGGCGGGAAATCTGACCTCCATGGATATTGTCTGGTGAAAATAAATTTCAACTGGTGGGTGCTGTTTAATTCTTTATGGTTGTGTTGTCAATTGATTTGACCATCCAGCATTCATATCTGAAGACTAGTCCATCTCTTGGTTTCTAACCTGATGCCTTAACTACTACACCAAATTGACCCCAAACTGATTTTTAACCTGTTAACAATTAACCTAATATGCATTATTTTGTCTTTTCATCAGAATTCTTTCTGAATCCAAACAATGCAAATAATTTAAAAACAGAATTTTGGATGGTTTTGCTGAAAGGAAAAGTTTTGCAAAGTAACAACATTCCTCAGATGTATACTTAATTAAACCAAAATAGACTATTTAAGATATATAATAGAGCCATCCTTTAGAGAGAGTATATTTTCAACAAATGATTTCAATTACCATGTAATGGCCATGTTCCAATAAAACTACAGAATATCTTTCTTTTCTTTATTTTTTTTTTTACTTGTACGGTCCTGTTTCCATTTCTACCCATCAGAAATTTTTGGAGCTCTTCTTCAAGGGGAAATTAATCTGGTCGGATTCTAAGAACAATGAATATTCAATGACTTTTAAGCAAGAAGAGGCTGTTATGTAGACTGGCAAGTTTCATTTGAGTGGCTGTTAAACAAAGAGATGAATTCACTAAGGGTTCACAAAACCAACTTCTATTTATTGCTATTTGCTGTACCAATAATGCTATATAGTTTTATTTGATTAATATATATGCTAAAGTAATGTAATTATGGTTGGCTATGCTTAATGCCTACCTTTTATGACCCAAATCAAAACAACAAGAGGGAATTGAACTGAATTTTACTTTAAAAACATAAAAATCTGGCATGCTGCAAAGCAAAGCACCAGCTTATAACACCATCTATTTTGCCAAGAATATTTATGTATTCTGCATGAAAATAACCCTCCTCCTTAACTTGATAGGCTCCCACAGGGCAGTATATTGTTTGGAACCTGTGTCCACTTGCATTCCCCCAAAGAATAAAGCTACACATCATATAAGGAGGATCAAGAATATCCAGAGAGTTGGTCTAAAGATTCCAACAATCAAATCAAAGCTCTGTCTACTTTTAAGTCAAGGTGACTGTCATAATGCCATAAAAATCAAAGTTTCACTCAGTTTTGGGGGTGACAGGTGAACCTCAATTGCACCATCATGAATTTAAATTTTTGGACTATACTGTGCAAACACCCCTGAATAGGATTCCCGATAACTGATGTTTTCTAACTGGTTATATCCCCCACAGTTGCTATTTTGTGGCTGTATGGCCCCTTCCCCAAACAACAGATTTGCACCAGTTCTCACATTTTGTTCTCACATTTAAAAAATGCCCATTAAACCAAAAAGATTAAGACCTCTGCCTGAGAGAATTTGGGGCCATTTTCTCAGCTTTGATTGGACAACTCAAGGCTCCTATCTTCTAACAACAGCTTCTAACTTTGGCTCACTTTGCTAAAAGTTCAATATCTTTCTGCAGAAGGTAAAAACATGGACTCCTACCTCCTCTCATTGTTGTGTCAGTAAAATAAGACACCTGACACTGCAGGCTGTTTGCACAGACGGTATTTTGCAATTGGTCCCCCTTCAGATGAAAATTTATTGCCTTTTTTAAAGCATTCTTTTGAGTACAGATGGTCTTCTCTTTTTTATTCCTGGAGTTCATGTTTCATTGCCCAGACTGTTTACTCTCTCTCTCTACACACACACACACACACACACACACACACACACAACTAGTAGTATTCACTAAGAAACATAATGTGTTGTGATTGTCAGCATTTCAAAAGTTAATGGCAAATATGGATTAGATCATTAGAATAACAATCCTCTTAGAAATCGGAAAATTTCTAACCCTTAGGCATGGAAACTGGATTGGACTAGAACATTCGCTCAGCCTACACACTTGTTGTTGAGGGGAAAATAGGAGGAGGAAAGAGCATTAGGTATGTTTGCCACCTTGAGTTATTTATAAAAAAGGAAGGATTTTTTTTTTAAATGTAAAAATAAGAAGATGAAAAAAATATACCTGTATCTTACATTTATTTTTAACAAAGAATAGTTATAAAAAGCAAACAAAAACATTCTAGATATCATTCCTATCTATCTTCCAAAAAGTCAATAAATAAATACTAATAAATACAGGTCAGTCCTGGAGGAGATAAAACCTGACTGCTCTTTAGAAGGCCAGTTCCTGAAGATAAAACTCAAATATTTTGGCCACCTAATAAGAAAGAGGAAGGACTCACTGGAGAAGAGCCTAATGCCGGGAATGATTGAGGGCAAAAGAAGAAGGGGACAACAGAGAATGAAGTGGCTGGATGAAGTCACTGAAGCAGTCAGCGTAAGCTTAAATGGACTCCAGAAGATGATAGAGGATAGCAAGGCCTGGAGGAAGGTTGTCCATGGGGTCAAGAGGTGGTATTCAGCAGGTTCTGACCAATTCTGGAGAACCAGTAGCGGAAATTTTGAGTAGTTTGGAGAACTGGCAAATACCACCTCTGACTGGCCCTGCCCCCATCTATTCTCTGCCTCCTGAGTCCCAGCTGATCGGATGGGTCTTCTTTGTTGCCCCACACAGGAGAACGGAGCTGGAAATCAGGTTAATGGGGTGGGGAGGGAATGGGGATTTTGCAGTTCTTTCCCCTGCCATGCCTACCAAACCACACCATGCCCACCAAGCCATGCCCATAGAACCAGTTATAAAAGAAATTGAATTCCACCACTGATGGGGTCGCGATGGGTCAGATACGACTTTGCAACTAACAACAACAATGAATATTTAAAATAAATAATCCAAGCAAACTAAGGTCAACTTGGAGAATAAACCCATATTCAAAGGGCTGTATTCTTCTGTAGCTCTTCAAAATGACCCTCTTCTTTTTTGAGTTTTCCTTGAAAGGAACCTTCATTTTCTCCATTCTACACACCTGACAATTAAAATCTAAAATTCCAATAGGAACTGCATGCATGCTAACCTCCCACATGCAACCTGGTACTCATTTATAACTTGCGTAATTCATGTCTATGGAGCTTCTCAGTCAACCAGGCCATAGTTGTCCCAAAGGTGGTTTTTAAAAGGCCATTGGACTTTTTTGGTTTTTGTTTTTCCTTTTGAAAACATTTTGCTTCTCATCCAGGAAGCTTCTTCAATTCTGAAGTGAACTGAAGAAGCTTCTTGGATGAGAAATGAAACATTTTCAAGGGAAAAAAAACCCAAGAAGTCCAGTTGTCTTTTTGAAAAACACCTTTGGGTCTGCCTAATTCATTTCTGCTGCATGAGCTTTTTTTTTTTTTTTTAAAAAAAAGCCCTTTCTGGCAGGGCACCAGGTTACCTGTGGAGCCATCTTGTCCAAATTACATCAACTTGTCCCACCGGTCATAAAAAAAGAGCATGCTATGGACCCCATCAGTTAAAGGATTTCAGCTGGCAACTCTAGGAAGGGAGCCTTTTGTGTCATTGCTCCCAGCCCTGGAACATTTTGTCCCCAGAGGTGAGACGAGTCCCCACCGTCATTAAGACCTAACTCTGCTCCCCTCAAACTTCGTTTTTGATTCTGTTTCAAATTCTGTCTTTTTAACTATTTCTTTCTTATGCTGTTTTATGTTTCTAATCTGTAAACTGCCCACAGTCACTTTCATAGTGAGATGGGCAGCATACAAATTTGGTAAATAAATCTCATCTTGTGCTATTTGAACTCACATTCATTGCATCCAATTTCATATCTTGATTTTCCTACACATGAAGCAGTGATGGGATTCAAAATGTTTTACTACCGGTTCCGTGGGCGTGGCTTGGTGGGCGTGTTGTGGCCTGGTGGGCATGGTGTGGCTTGTTGGGCATGGTAGGGGAAGGTTACTGCAAAATCCCTATTCCCTTCCCATCCCACTAACCTGATTCCGTTCTCCTGTGCAGGGCAACAAAAGAAGAACCAGCCAATCATCTGGGACTTGGGAGGTGAAGAATAGATGGGGTCAGGGCCAGTCAGAGGTGGTATTTGCCGGTTCTCCAAACTATTCAAAATTTCCATTACTGGTTGTCTAGAACCAGTCAGAACCTGCTGAATACTACCTCTGCCACGAAGCCTTTAAAACTGTGCAGCCATTCAAACGTTGCATTTGCTGACCTTCTATTTTGTGAGCAACAGCTTGGAGGATAGTTTTGGTTTCCTTTCCAATAAAAGGGCAGCCTCTCTTTTCAGTTAAAGAAAGAAAAGCAATTGCAGAGTAAGTGGAATTTTATTTGGCCAAGTATGACTAGACACACAACGAATTTGTCTACAGTTCAGAGGGTCTCAGTGTTCATGAAAAGCAGTAGAGTAATAATAATCATAATAATGATACCATTAAGAGGAGGTAGTAGAGATGGAGGGTGGCCATATTAGTTTGTGGTAACAAAATAATAATCATAATAATCATAATAATCATAATAATAATAATAAAATCATCATCAGAATTTGGGGGTCATCTTTTCCAACTAACACGTTTTATTGAAGGGCACAAACTTTTTTTTATTAAGGGTTTATGATTTTTAATTTTATTAAAAGGCATAAGCTAATAACAAAAAAAATATCAGAAGTCTGAGAGCATCTTTTCTGACTAACAAATCTTATTAAAGGGCATAAGGCTTTTTTTTATTAAGGATAAAAGCTTTTAATTTTATTAAAAGGCATAAGCAAAATTTGGAAAGGTTCTCCTAGACTCCTGAATAAAGCAAACAGAATAGAATACCAAGCATTCACCATTGGCAGCAGCATGTATTCATTGTAAACTTCACAATGACATTTGAAGTCTGTTTTTCTCCTTCTGTAATGAACAATGAAGCCCTTCATTTTTGATCCAAAAATGAAAACGTCTTACAATATTCAGACTGAATCAAGCGATGGAACAAGAAAGAAGGAGTGCCTTTGAACATTGACAGAGTGTGTTTCTGTCCTAGGCATATCTTAAGTTGAGGGTTACAATACTATATGTTCTACCCAGATTTTAGATCTGTCCATCATTAGTGCAAGATGTGATGAATTGTAACTCCCAAGGCTGTAGATGCCATGGACAAACCATGGTGTATAGCCATTTGCTTCTTGTTTACACTAATCATTTTTGAGATTATTTTTATCTTTTTATTATTGTGTGCTTCATAAGTGAACCACTGAGATTCCTCTTAGCATAGATGCTATAGGACTGATAATAAAATCTAAGGACTGCCAGCAAAAAAAATTTTCTGGGTGCATTTATAAAAAGCCTGAATGTGACGATACAAATGAAAAAATGAGTGTTGCTATTGAGCAATGTTTCTCAATCTTGACAACTTTAAAATAAGTGGACCTTATTTTAGTCATCAGGGCTGGCTGTGGAATTCTGGGCGCTGAAGTCCATCCATCTTAAAGTTGCTTATCTATCTATCTATCTATCTATCTATCTATCTATCTATCTATCTATCTACCTACCTACCTACCTACCTACCTACCTATCAATCATCTATCTATCTATCATCTATCTATCTCTATCATCATCCTCATCCTCATCTATCCATCGGATAGATATCCTCATCTATCCATCCATATCTATCTATTTATCTATCTATCTACCTATCTACCTATCAATCATCTATCTAGAATCATCTATCTCTATCCTCACCCTCATCCTCATCTATCCATCATCCATCCATATCTATCTATCTATCTATCTATCTATCTATCTATCTATCTATCTATCTATCTATCTATCTATCTATCTATCTATCAAGATAAATGGATAAAATAATCTATGCCAGCATGGCTGGCTAGGTTATTCTGGGGATTCAAGTCCATCCATCTTAAAGTTGCTAAGGTTAAGAAATGTTGCTGTAGAGGAACTCTGTTATGCTGCTTCTCTATTCTTCCTTAATGACCTCTGCTGTTTTTTAAGCAGTATCCCTGATTTCTTGGCTGAAGAGCCCACTTTATTCCAGAACAAACACCCAAGCCAAATGCTTTGGGTCACTGCTAAGAACATAACTCCCTGAAGACAAGAGAAAGCTTGGACTCTTACTCCATTATTCTTTTGATTAATGATTTTCCCATTGAATATATTAAAAAGAAAGCATCTTCAAGGAGATGCAACTGCAAATACCAACCTGATCCCCCAGGTCCCGTCTTGCTACTTACACTGTGTTTATATGAGCAGTAGAGCAGCAGTAGAGAAAATAACCTAATACAGGATCATGTCCAACTTAGAAATGGATCAGGGAGCTCTTTTTTTGTCTTTAAAATTCATAACACAAATGCTGAGAAATTAGAAGAAAGACTCTGCCTATAATATTTCTTTAATTTAACAGAGAACAGAGTTGGGAGGCACCTTTGAAGCCTTCTGCCCCTGCTCAATCAGGAAACCCTATGCCATTTCAGACAAATGGCTGCCCAAACTCTTCTGAAAAACCACCAGCGTTGGAACACTGCTATCACGTCACTCTTAGTCCTTCTTTTCATTAAACTAGACATGCCCAATTCCTGCAACTGTTCTCCATATGTTTCAAGTTCTAGTCCCCTAATCATCTCGGTTGCTCTTCTCTATACTCTTTTTAAAGTCTCAACATCTTTTTTTATATTGGGGCAACCAAAACTGGATTCTAAGTGTGGTCTTACTAAGGCTTTATCAAGTGGTACCAACATTTCACGTGATGTTGATTCTATCTCTCTATTGAGGGAGTCTAGGACTGCACTGGGTTTTTTGGCAGATGCAAATGTGTATTTGACCAATCCAAATATGTGCCGTGCTTCTTATCTTGAATACATAGTCTTATCTAGTTGTGCTCTATTTGTGCTTCTCTCTTCATCCAAATGTGCCTCCTATAGTCCACCATTGTCCGTATCTTTCAGTGCAGCAATTCCACCTCCTGTTTTCCTTGGCAGCTCTTTTCAATCCTTATTTGGAATGCACCGTGTGTTATGATGATGTTGTGAATTAATAAATGTGTTTAATAAAGATTATTAAGAGCTTGAAGTAAAGTGCAGGGTTCTGGCCCTGCACTTCTGATTGGCCGTTAACAGCGACATCGGATTGGTCCGTTCAGGAGAATCTGATTGGCTATTAACGAGCCTCTCCCATTGGTTAATGGAGCTAGCGCTCCCTGTGTTTTCATTGGTTAAATACTCAATAGCTTGCCTATATAAAGGAGGCCGTTGCAGCCATTGAGCTGAGCTGTTACACCATGTTAATAAAGAGTTTTGAAGTTCACTGTTTCACCGGCTCGTCTCCATTCTTAGCGCCTATGCTCAGAACTTAACAGATGATATATTATATTATATCATTATATTATTATGATGGTATAGCTGCTCCTATGCTTGGAAATGGGATGCTAACCATAGTTTCTGTTTGTTTGTAACTCAAACCCCTTTGTTTCTTTGTGTTTTAGGCAGGCTGAAATTTCTGATTTGTGGAGTTGTCTGAGTGAAACATCTTAGTTCCTGGATGGAACTGTAAATAACTTTACATTATTTCATTGTGTTCATGACAAGCAGTTGAATCAAAACAAAACAAACAAAAGCTTGCGGTCATTCTACAAGAGCATGAACAAATCTATCATTTTTATTACTCTTAGGTACTCAGTTCTGCAAAGCTGTTACTTTTGGTTTCTGTTATTTGCTTTTCTGTTCAGCTTGTCTTATTCTCATATTAATTTGAGTCTGTTTTTGTCAGGTTTGCAACAGTACACAAACACAATTGTGTATTTCCCAAATGTAATCCCAGGTTGATAACAATTTCCCCCATGGAAAGCATTTTTATATGCTATTTTCATGAATATTTGTTATGTGTATGTATGTGTGTTTATATATTCAGAGTTCTGTTATTGTTTTCTCTGAGACTTTTAAAAATAAATATTTGAACTGCACTGTTAATTCAGAAAGGTCCAAATATTGAAGAACTGAGTTTGTGTATTGGTTCAAAAATGCAAAACTAAAATAAAGTGTTCAAATGAAAATGAAAGGAATGTATGTGAATATATGCATGAGAATAATAAATGTTTGATATCATATTTCCTTTTGCTAAAAAGAGCCTATTTCATGGCTGTAGGAGGTACAAATTAGTTTGGCCATCCCAAAGAAATCAGCAAGAGCAGATTTATATTGAATTGGGCTTCAGTGATCTTGATGAAAATAATTTAGAGTCATGAACTACAGTGAACCTTCTTATCCTCATGTTACTTTTCCCAAGCTCTTATTACTTCTGTGCTGATTTTTTGTGTGTGTGAACATCATGAAGTTATTACCAATGTTTTTTCTACTGAAACCTTTAACTGGGATGCCAGAAGCAATATCAAATTTTTTTTGCTGGCATGCATGGAATATAAATTTGGTTTTATTTTCCTCCTCGCAGTGAATAGCAACAGAAGGTCTGGCTGCCTTCAGCAAAGGAGATGCTAACACATTTTTCTTGTGGGCAAAACTGAAACAGATTCAAGGTTTTTGAGGTAACTACTTCTTTTGTTGGATCAAATCTTCACTGTCTTATGTAAAAGATGACAAATGTCTGTGTTCAGTTTCTCTTAATGCCTCTTTGCTGCTTCTTGATACTGCAGGGAAAACTTACATGCTGACATTTTTTAAAAATGGAATTACAGAGGATTGATTCTGAATTGCTTACAACCACGATATTTGGCACTGTGCTTGATAGATTCATACACTGCATTTTGATAGAGCAATAGACTTTCAAAACATTCTAACAGTTTGGTCAGCAATCTTTAAAATGACATTAAAAGTATTTGGAGTGAATCTCCTAGTTGCTGGGAAACAGCAGCATAAGAAGTCTATAGATGAGAGATCAGAAATGGCGTAAAATAGCAGATTAGGGTTATACTGGACTTTCATTGTGCTTGATATATAAGTTCTAAAATGTGCTGAAACTTGGGTAGTGTTGTACTCTTATTTTTAACAGGAAATGCTGCACATGGCAGGGACATGGTTAAGGTTGGTAATCTAGTCTTACTGTTTCCATGTCAGTCTGAAAAAGTATTATGTGAATTCCTTGTTTAGCTAAAGGCTGGCTGAGCAGTTTTGCTGGGCCCATCTGGTGTTAACCATGGCATAACAGGCATGATGACTGTAACAGAATATAAAGCGAACAGGTCAAGAGCATGAATTAATAAATGAAAGGAAGGAAAACCAGGTACATTGCATGACTGCAAAACTAAGAAAAAGAAAAGAATATAATATATTTGAATGAAGTTTGATCTCAAGAGTAGACTGGAGGATAGTAACCATGAAGGAGAGGGTTAACACTTTTATTTTAAAAAGTATGAATTGATATCATTTGGTTGTTATGAGCCTACGTGAAAATAAAAATGTATGTGGATATTACTGCAAATGCCCAATGTGGTCCAGATAATGATGTCCAGGGATGAGTTTAGGGGAAAAAATATGCAATATCCTGAATGAATGTAATCCTGAGAACAGAAATAGGGATGGGAACATTCTGCTAAATTGCTTCTATTTTTTTTCCTGTGCTTTGCATAATACAGCTAGTGCTCAACTTATGACCAGAACTGAGCCCAAAATTTCTGTTGTTAAGTGAGACATTTGTTAAGTGAGTTTTGCCCCATTTTACAATCTTTCTTGCCTCAGTTGTCAAGGGAATCACTCCAATTATTAAATTAGTAACACTGTTGTTAAATGAATCTGGCTTCCCCATTGATTTTACTTGTCAGTAGGTCGCAAAAGGGGATCGCATGACCTTGGGACACAGCCAACTGTCATAAATATAAACCAGTTGACAAGCACCTGAATTTTGATCCCATGATCAAGGAGATCCTGGAAAGGCCATAACTGTGAAAAACAGTCATAACTCACTTTTTTTCAGTGCCGTTGTAACTTTGAAGGGTCACTAAATGAACTGTTGTAAGTCGAGGACTACCTGTATTACTTATCTCACAAGGAACTGGCATAATGGATGTGAAAATATTCAAGTATTTTTCAAACACATCTGGTTGGGTTGCCCCTGATGGAAAATGGGTTCAACTGAGATATCTATTCACATGGTCAATGACTCCATAGATAGGACTTCAAGATCTTAGTAGCAAAGTATCCATGAATTCTAGGTATTCAGTGGAATTATGAATTATAGGAATTCAATGAGTGTGATGATATTTTTCCTCTCTGTGCATATAAATGCTAGCATTGGTTCTGTGTGGATTATTAAAGCCTCCAAAATATAAAGCCTCCATCATCTCTAGAAAAACATCAAATGGGATACAGGCTGCTATTGCAGATTTGCTCCACCTCTACTCCTCTGCTCCATTATTTTTTATTTTATTTAGTTTAGTTTGTCAAGCAGGTATGAAAAAACAAGTATAGGTATAGACATAACATGTAAACATATAGGTATAAACAGGTATCAGTATATACATAATAAATCAGTATGAATAAATGGAAACAGTAGGATAAGAACACTGGTGTACTTATGCATGCACCCTTACAGACCCCGTAGGAATGGAGTAAGGTCTACGGTAGACAGTTTAAGGTTAAAGTTTTGGGGGTTTGAAGATGTAACAACAGTCAGGTAGTAAGTTCCAGGCATTGACCACTCTGTTGCTGAAGTCATATTTTCTGCAACTGAGTTTGGAGCGGTTGACTTTGAGTTTGTATCTATTGTTTGCCCATGGGGTTGAAGCTGAAGTAGTCATTGACAGGTAGGACATTGTAGCAGACAATTTTGTGTACTAATCTCAGGTCAGACCATAGGCAGCATAGTTCTAAGTTGTCAAGATCCAAAATTTCAAGCTTGGTGGTATAAGGTATTCTATTGCAAGCTGAGGAGTGGAACTTATCATTGAACTTAAGATTGATTGTGAACTCTCATTCACCTACAGGAGCTGCTACAAACTGAGATGTATTGGGCTTTTGTGTATCTCCACTGAGACACTTAGAGAGCCTCAGAAGAACATTGGTTGGTTGGTTTTCTAGAGAGGCCCTTTGCAGTCAGAATTGGGGTAGCTGCTCATTCAAGATATCTGGAAGGAAGACTTGATCAGTTACTCACTGTTCCCAGGATAAATGGCAAAACAAAGTTTGCTAAGCTTTGCCACCATTTAATTAATTTCCAATAGCTGTAAAAGAAAGCAAACAGAGATTGCAAAGAAGATCATCTAATTTAAAACATGAAAAGAAAAGATATGAGTTATTTTGGGAATGGCAGGGAGAAAGTCAGGATTAATCCTTTGCAGATAAGGGCAATTTTGAATACTGGAATCCATCCTGGCATTTCCTTCCTCTGATTTTTGAATTCAATTCTTTCAACATGTTTTTAATGCCAGCACCAGGAGTAGAAATTTATTATAAAGAATCCTAGAATAGGAAAGAATCTCAGAGGTAATCTAGACCAAGCTCCAGTGGTACAAGAGAGCAAGAATTATTTGTTTGAAAATTACTTTAGTGTATAAGCTGCCTCATAACCTAACAGCCATATCCCTCCCTTTTTACAACCCTGTAATCCCTTAATTTGGGGTAGAATCAGGGATGGAGCTGAATATTTACTAGCCAGATTCCTTTCCTGATGCCATGCAGAGTTTGGTATTTTTTCTTTGCACCCTAGGAGAGAAATATCTGCCACTACCTAGAATTGAACTCTCAACCTTCCAAGTGGGAGATTAGCATCTTCACCACTACTATGTAGCCGTATACCTAGATAAATTAGACTTCTTCAATGTGTTGGAATGTAATTCAACTATTCCAAAATGGAGACAGAAATATATTGGAAACGCAGGTTGGGAACCATTGGGATTGGAATCTGAAATATAAAGGTTGAAGACAGATTTCCTAACTAGGAACTGCATACATCACTATTTGGCATCCAGCTGGAGAAAAGAACATTGTTCTTAATTTAGAGCAGATTCTTTGCATGTATCAGATTGGGACATTTAATCTAGCATTTGAAGTACTGATTTGAATCATCTTTCATTGCATTGGGGTACGTTATATTATTTTTTCAACACGCCACATAACATTTGATAAAGGAAAGAATGACTTAGTTATATAAGGATATGAGATTCCCCATTGAAATAATCTCTTGGAAACAATGCTTTCTGGGAGCTTTTCAGAAAGACCTAACAAGCAATTTAGGAACAGTTTGATAGAATTCTGCTAGTTGATCAAAATGAGAATTGCACTGGATTTATCAAGATTCACTGAAATTATGTCTCAAATTACATGTCTGCTTATGAACAAACATTTTATTGGGATGTCAATTAGCCAATGACATTTAGCTAAACATCATAAGACCTGTCACTTCTAATTTTCCTCCAGCAGTTTTACAAATAACAGTTGTGTGTAAACAACCAGATATAGCAGTCTAGTGTCCTCCATAACAACAGCACACAGCACACAAATGTTCTTCATTTTCATGTTGCTAAAATGCAAACTGTTTTCATCGTTCTCTAGTTCATTACACATTTTTGTTATGGTACTTAATTCAATACCATAATACTGAGCTAGTGATTTGAATCTTGCACTTGGCTCACAAAATATTACATTATTATCACTCTTGCAATAACCACATAATAGTGTTGTTGTATTTGTGTCTATATATGTACTAAGGGTAAATTACTTTGTGTTCCAGTTCCATTCTGAATCTACTAAAATTCAAAATGGTCCAAAGAAATATAAGTAGATTAAGCAACAGGGCAGAAAGGCTCCAGGATTCTCTTTAATAAAAGCTCTGGCAGAGAATACAATCAAGTTAAACCCAGAAAATGAATAATAAGAGAGGAATGTCAAAACATTTGGCCAAACTCTGATTTGTAAAAGCAAACTCATCTTTTAAAAAGGTTTCTGGCATCCTCGCCATTAAAAAAAAAACCTTAAGGATTCAACCTTCTTATGACTCATGGAAAGCTGATCATGAGATGCAAAAAGAAAATTAAAATGTACCTTCTCTGTTAATAAGGAAGACATAAAATGTACTTTCTCTGTTAATCTGTTGAAGGCATTAAACTTTTCTAGTTCCATGGTCTACACCAGGGGTGTCCAACCTTGGCAATTTTAAGACTTGTGGACTTCAACTCCCAGAGTTGAAGTCCACAAGTCTTAAAGTTGCCAAGGTTGGACACCCCTGGTCTACACAAAGGTGAAATGGTGAACAGAATAACCTCTGCTACAGCTAATAACCTCTGCTACAACCATCCATGGGAGGGGCATCAGAAAATCAAAATGGTGCCTGCAACTTTGTAATGGAAACTCCATGCATTTTTTAAAATTTGCTCAATGCATGTAAAAATGGGTAGGGCTTTCATTATGATGTTGCATAATCTTGACTTGGGTTCTCTACCCTACAAACTCTGATTGAAAGACAGGTAACTTTTCTAAGAGCCTTGTACAAGCAGAGGAAGCAGATGTCACAAAAGGTGAAGTTAAAAGGCCAATCGCTGCCAAAATTGAAACACAACCAACCTTCCCCCAATAACCCATGGATTTCTATTGCAAACCAAAAGCCATAAAAACGATTCTATTAACTCATAGCTTGTCATTCCAATTTCACAGAAGGCTAACCAGTTAATTTCCAAAGCATCTCACAAATGCATGTAACTCAAATTAATTTAATCCTCCAAATCAAAAAGAAAATCATCCCCAAGTCAATTTCCCATTAATTTGTTACCCAAATGAATTTGTGTTCATTTCTCTCTCAGTTAACTCCATTTGTACTCTGGCAACCCCCATTTCTTTCTGGCTTTGAATCCCTAGCTTATCACAAATCCAATCTTTTATCTCCATGGATCTTGTTAGGAGCAAGTAACCAGGAACAAGAGTTGAGTTCAAAGTACTAAATGATGCTACCTATATGCAAGAATCTCATCTACTAATGGTCAAGCCAAATTGGAGCTAGATAAGAGTCATTGGAATTCATGGGGGAGCTGGATTTGGATCTCTTATGGCTGTGCTGCGACTCCAAACTAACGATGCACTTAATCTCGCCCTCAGGCTCAGCTGGCTCATCTCCCACAGATCGTTACGATGTCCGTACACATCTACTTTAGACCATTACTGGAGCCAGGTGTGCATGTTAAACAGAAAAGCCCACCTTCTGGACTGCTGGTTTGAAAGAATGGTGAAAGTGGCCATCTGTATTAAGACTGGGCAGCCCTCTCTCAACAAAAACTGAAGTAAGATCATAAGCACAGTTGCAGCATCACTTAGCAACTGTTTCACTTAAGGATCAAGTTACTAGTCCACATTGTTTTCACTATACATGAACTACCTATAACAGACGCATATGACTAGAGACATAGTAATTCAACAAAATGGAATAGACATGTCTTTTCCAATTTGAGTTGTAGTTGTTGACTAAAATTATGGAAACTTGATCTCACTGGCAAAATAGATAAGTAAATTAATAGACTATATATAACCATGAACCAATTTCTAGTACAGGTTTAGGGTACCATGTTTGATATATAGCAGGCAAATGGAAAATAGATTTAGATTGTACATCCTCTAAAATGACCATTTTGCTAAATGGCCCCTTTGGGCACAGGTTTCAACTGTAAATAATTTATATTATCAGTACATCTACCCAGAAAATGTTGACAGACTGTGAGTCATTTTATAAAATATCTCCTAAAGTCTAATTTCCTGTTCTTCATTTCCAGAGCTGGTAGCTACCATGATAAAAACAGAGCAAAGATTAATCAGCCAAAATCTCACAACATAATTTTTCATAGCATTTCGTATGAAAATAGACAAGCTGAAAGTGCCATGTGAAATGCAGTTTTATTATTGTATTGAATTTGAGCAAAATGAAAGAAGCAGAATTGAGCATTTGGTGTCATTAACATTTAGTAGAGCAATTCTAACCCCTTCAAATATCCATCATAAATTAATTTTATTGGAGATTCAGGCTCTGATTGTGTTACTAGAATGTTGAATTTATACGAAATGCACTATTTTTCCACATTGTGCCAGCGTCAACCAGCACATCATCATATATTTGTATCTTTCAGGGATGCAGCTTTCCTTAGAAGCCTGACTGATTCCTGGCATTAGCATATTTCTTTTTGTCCTGTGGGTAATCTTTCTTATAATATGGGGATTCATTGTCTCATGTTCTTATTTTTATTGAATTTTGCCTACCTTCCTGCACAAGTTCAGAGCTTAGCTAACTTTTAAAGGGACCGCGGTATGCTAGAAATGTTTAGGAACCAGGTCTCCCAGCTCCATTGCCATAACTGCATCATATCACTAGTTGTATAACAACTGATCAGCCCATTAGATCACAGCTCAACTTTGCTCTCAACCAGCTCATAAAATTCTACAAAAAATTACAATTGGCTCTTGCAAGCCAGCTCTAGCACACTACTGAAAGGTAGTGTGGTGTGGGTAGGGTATGTGGGTGTGGGTAGGGTATGTGTGTGTATGTGTGAACTGATTGTATTGCCCAGGTATCCCACTCTCATTCATTATATGTTTATATGATATAGATCAGGGGTCACCAACCTTTTGGACCCCAGGGACCACCAAACTCATAATTTTAAATCCTGTGGACCACTAATATGAATTTTGACTGACGGGTGGCTTGCTGAGGTTGGTGGGAAAGTCGGTCCCATATTCCAGAGTTGTAGTAGTCACGGGACTACTTTGGTCATCCCGGAATATGGGACCAACTTTCCCAACCTCAGCAAGCCACCCTAGGGCGGATTTCTCTCCCCTGCCATTGGTCTTACCGTCCAGTTTCAGCTCGTGTGGGTCTATTCAAGGTAAGGTTTGAAGGGTGGGGGCCAGTGGGTGGGCAGACCATGTAGGCAGCGCAGCCTTGTGTTCCCGTGGACCATGTGGTCGGCGCAGCCTTGTGTTCCCATGCAACCTGGATTAATTGCTTTGAGGGGTGTTTTGGGGGGACATTTCTCTGCAGACCACCAAAATTTTCTCATAGACCACCAGTGGTTTGCAACCCACCAGTTGGCAACCACTGATATAGATAAGTTTGAAATTTTCACAACCCAAAGGTGCTTTTTCAAGGGGCAACTGGACTTCCTTTATTTTTTTTTTAAGATGTTTCACTTCTTATCCAAGAAACTTCTTCAAAGGTCCTTTTTCAAAAGGCAACAGGACTTTCTCTGTTTTTCCTTGAAGGCATTTCACTTCTCATCCAAGAAGCCTTTTGAAAAAGTACCTTGGGGGCAACCATGATGTTAGGGATACACACCCTAGCAGAACGTGCAACGGCAGTCTAGCAGGCAGGCAAATATGTGAGATAAACGTTGTTGTAGCTTACATTCAGTAAAACAGATACACTGTGCCAGTTAAATCGTTTTTTTATTCCAGCAAGAGTTATAGCATAGTCAAACAGTCCATATGTCATACACTAGTTCAGTCCATCCGGGGATTAATTAGTTGCAAAGTCCAGTGTCGAAAAAGAGGTCAGTAGACTTACAAATAATCAGTCCAGTAATATATCTCTTTTGCAGTTAGAGATATGAAGAAAATCAAACCTCTTTTCTTCTCTCAGCAATAGCAAGGAAAAACAGGCAGTTATCACCATTAATCCATCATTGTCAGCAATCTAGTAAAAGCCAGCAAACAGTGATCTCTCTTGCTCCCTCTTATGGTGATTTTATAACCGCACCCAAAATACATGTTTTAACAGTTAAAGTGATACACACACTTAAACTCACTAACATAGTTTATATATATTATTTTACCCAAACTAAGTTAGGTAACCAATGTTATCCCTAATACATTACCTGGATGACTGAGAAACTCCATAGACTTTCACAGCCCAAACTAACTAAAACCTTAGAAACAATGACAATGAAATCAAAGTCCAAAGATGCAAGTAATTGGTAACCAATAAAAATAAATAAAAGATGGCCAAGTCTACCTAGAAGAAGGATATTGGAGTGGTTGATTAAAAGAATTACCAAAATTGTCCAAAACAACCATACCCCTCCCCCCCACAAAAAAAGAGGACAGGAAAAATATAATGTCAGCATTTCACTATGCACTGGAGTGCTAGGAAGGAATCTCATCAGCTTTGGTTGGAATTGCAAGATGCCTGCAATTCCACATTGTGACATTAGCCCAGTGAAGTTTCATTTCAATCAATCAGAATATTATAGAGCTGGTGGGGACCTTGAAGGTCTTCTAGTCCAACTCCCTGCTCAAGCAAGAGACCCCATACCATTTCAGACAAGTGGTTGCCTACCCCTAGTTTCTTCTCAAAAGCCTTCAGTGATGGAGCACCAGGGATGGCATGCTACCGGTTCAGCCCAGTTCTATAGAACCTGTAGCTGCGAAGAACAGCTGGTATCGAACCGATTCAGTGTTTGGCCCACCCGCTTGCCTGGGCTCTAGGCTGTCCTTTATTCCCTGCTTTCCCTCCTCAGCTGCTTTGTGCGGCACAGCTGAGGTTGAAAAAGCAGGAAAGAAAATGATTTTCAAACTCTATGCACCCGAGCACAATGCTTGTCAGCTGTCCAGGTGGCACAGCTGATGATTTCTTGCAAACGCTGCACACATGATCATCCCCAGTTCGGAGAACCAGCAAATCGCTCCACTGGCTGGCCCCTCCCCTCCCTGCCCACTCACTCCTTACCTGGCATGCGAGCCATCCAAATTGCCTGGTTTCGTAAGTTACTCTTTTTCCTTTTTTCCCTCCCAACCATCAGCTGTTCTGCTCTGCCAGGAGATTTAGATTAGCTAGAAAGCAGGAAATCCTTGGATTTTTTGCTTTCTGACTAATCTAAAAGCAGAGCCAAACCTTCCTTAGGACTGAAGCTTTTCAGTGTGGACTCAAATCGCCGATTGCAGATAGAAAAATCTCTAAGTGAATTTGTGATTCTGTGAGCAATTCAGTCTGCCTGCCTGCTTTGCCTGCTTTTGGGTAATATTTTATTAAAAAATCAATATTTACATCAATATTTATAATATTTACATACAAGCCATGCCCACCCAGTCACATGACCACCAAGCCGCATTAGGCCACACCCACAGAACTGGTTGTTAAGAAATTTGAATCCCACCCCTGTGGAGCACCCACAATTTCTGGAGGCAAGCTGTTCCACTGGTTAATTGTTCTCACTGTTACGAAGCTTCTTCTTAATTCCAGGTTGTTTTTCTCCTTAGTTAGTTTCCATCTATTGTTTCTAGTCTTGTTTCTAGTCTTGTTTTCACCCTTCAAATATTGGATCATTGCTATCATGTCACATACACCCCAGTCCTTCTTGTCTCTAGACTAGCCAAACACAAATCCTGCAAACCTTCTTTATATCTTTTAGTCTCCAGCCTGCTAATTATCTTTGTTGCTGTTCTCTGCACTTTTTCCAAACTCTTAATATTAATATTTAGATGTTGAGACTTTGTTTCTTTGAAGATGTTTACAAGTTAGACCATTTAATAGCTTTAACTTGTAAAAATGGATGCCGAGAAACAGAAACTATGCCCTGATCTCACAATAAAAGTGAAATCTTTTCCTTTCAGTGTTTAAAGTCAACTGTGATTCTCTTCGGTTCACTGAAACACGCTGTCTGGTGAGATTCCGATTGTTTTACTTTTATTTATAGCCCTCATTCCTCCCCCTTAGATTTCATATAATACATCGAATTACAAACATTAAAGCTATACGGAAATAGCAAAACAATGAAAGAAACCCATGACAACAATGATCACAAAGACACAAGGTGACAAAACAGCTTTGTCCCAGTTTTCTTTCTAATCAGGATGACGCAAACAGGCAGACAGACATCAAGCTTCATTACAAAAAGGGCTTTTATTGTTCCAATCTATACAAAACACCCTGGATGTTCACATAATGAAGGCAGTGGTTTCCCAACTGGGCCACTTTCAAACCTTCTCCCGTTATATTTCTAAGAGTGGTTATTTTCTTTTGCTTAGACTTCTGTTTTTAACCTTGAAACACTCTTTGTAGTTAATAAATACTTTTCTTCGCCTGAATACTGTGTCGTTCACTTTGTCCTTCCTGCTTTTCATCGTCCTTGATTATTTACCTCTGATTAAGGCTCTCCTGAGGGATGCAGTGGCTCAGTGGATAAGATGCTGAGCTTGTCAGTCAGAAAGGTTGGCAGTTCGGTGGTTCAAATCCCTAGCACCATGTAATGGAGTGAGCTCCTNTGTTCACATAATGAAGGCAGTGGTTTCCCAACTGGGCCACTTTCAAACCTTCTCCCGTTATATTTCTAAGAGTGGTTATTTTATTTTAACTGAATTTCTTTTGCTTAGACTTCTGTTTTTAACCTTGAAACACTCTTTGTAGTTAATAAATACTTTTCTTCGCCTGAATACTGTGTCGTTCACTTTGTCCTTCCTGCTTTTCATCGTCCTTGATTATTTACCTCTGATTAAGGCTCTCCTGAGGGATGCAGTGGCTCAGTGGATAAGATGCTGAGCTTGTCAGTCAGAAAGGTTGGCAGTTCGGTGGTTCAAATCCCTAGCACCATGTAATGGAGTGAGCTCCTGTTACTTGTCCCACCTTCTGCCAACCTAGCAGTTTGAAAGCATGTAAAAATGCAAGTAGAAAAATAGGGACCACTTTGGTGGGAAGGTAACAGCCTTCCGTGCACCTTTGGTATTTAGTCATGCTGGCCAGATGACCATGGAGACGTCTTTGGACAGCGCTGGCTCTTTGGCTTTGTAACAGAGATGAACACTGCCCCCTAGAGCCAGAAATGATTAGCACATATGTGTGAGTGGAACCTTTATCTTTTAATGCTTTCCTGACTCTCCCATCATTTTATAATTTAGATGCTTATTATTTTTAATCTTTCTCTCCTTATTCCCCCACCCATCAGTTTCATTTCTCACAAGTCAATACAGGTAATCCTCGATTTATGAACATAATTAAGCCCAACATTTCTGGTGCTAAGTGAAACACTTGTTAAGTGTTTTGCCCCGTTTTATGACTTTTCTTGCCATCATTGTTAAATGAATCATTGCAGTTGTTAAGTTAGTAACACGGTTGTTAAGTGAATCTGGATTCCCCATTGATTTTTCCTTGTCAGAAGGTCACAAACACTGATCACATGACCCCAGGACCCTGCAACCATCATAAATATGAACCAGTTGCATCTGAATTTTGAGCATGAAAAAATGGTCATAAGCATGAAAAATGGTCATAAGTCACTTTTTTTTAGTGCTGTGGTAACTTCAAATGGCCACTTATAGATCGTGGACTACCTGTAGTTGGTGGGCGGGACGGGACTTGGTAGGCATGACTTGGTGGGCATGGCAGGGGAAGGATACTGCAAAATCCCCATTCCCTCCCCATTCCTGGGGGAAGGTTACTGCAAAATCCCCATTTCCTCCCCATTCCTGGGGGAAGGTTACTGCAAAATCCGCATTCGCTCACCACCCCACTAACCTGTTTTCCAGCTCCATTCTCCTGTGCAGGGCAACAAAAGAAGACCCAGCCGATCAGCTGGGACTCCGATCAGCTGGGACTCAGGAGGCAGAGAATAAATGGGGTGCAGCCAACCAGAGGTGGTATTTGCTGTTTCTCCAAACTACTCAAAATTTCCACTACCGGTTCACTAGAACCTCTCAGAACTGGCTGAATACCACCTCTGGTTGGTAGGTCCAGGCTGACAGCAACAGAAGACGGGGGACTGGAAATGAACAGAATTCCACTAACTCCCACCCATGATTATGGTATAATCAGACTTAGAGCGGAATAAATCTCGTTGGAAGGGGGTAAAGTGCCTTTTAAACCTCTTGAAGAGAGCTTAGGAGCAAATACACTCATCTGTGATATATCTATCATAATCTTCAGAGCAAACCCCATCCTCACTCCACTTTGCTTGTTATTAGCTCTGTGTATATAACATCAATTTCCTGACTCCCTATATGGGAAAACTCAGCTTCATAGAATCACAGAAAACCTATAAAAGGACAGTTAGAAAAGGAAATCAAAAAGAAGGAAGCGATGAGAATAACCTAGACTGTTAAATTCTATAATCATATTTTATACAATAACCTCACCAACACTCCCCTGTTGGTCTTTTGCACACTCTGTTGAACAATATTTTTACCTGCCCTGATTTTATGTGGCTGACAAACAATTCATTATTTTAAAATCAAACACTGGCAGTTTTTATTTCTTTTTTTGTTCTGTGCCAGAGATGTTGTTTCTTAGGTGGATTCAAGTACCGTATCTCCTCCCTCTGGAAATGCAAACAATACTGATCTTTTGTATAATTTAAATTTTTAATTAACTAGATGCTGTCATTTTGAACTGGTGAATCCCATTAGGTGATAAAAGAGAATGTAGCTATGGAAACTAAATATGAAAGAAAAGGTATCAGTTGCAGGGAAATAGAAAGTAGAATCTAGTTCAGGGGAGGGCAGCTATGGCAACTTTATGTCCCACGGACCTGAGTTGGCTTAGGAATTCTGGGAGTTGAAGTCCACAGGTTGTAAAGTTGCCACAATTCAAGTCTGATTATAGAGCATTTTCAGCCCACTCAACTATTCTTTCATCAGTCTGTTTTTTTTGTTTCTGTTATAATAAATTTGTTTATTTGCATAGAAGGTCCAAATGTCTTTGTATAAAATATTTGGAGGTCCTGTTCAAACAAATTTGTCAACCGCATTTTCACATATAAACTTGACTAACAAAAGCTTTATTGTATGCTAGTGTTATATCTTTTAAAACAATGCCTCACTGGTTTAGAGAAATGGTCACCTTGTTCAGGAAAAGGAGAAGAAGAAATGGATGAAAAAGTTCAATATAAACCATGCATTTATTTCAGAATAAAAAGAAGGTATAGCACATATCCCCTGGAAAATACTGTATATTTCCACCTAACCTTGAATGGATTAGATAGATTGAGATATTCACATGTGAGTCAACTCTGCTATGGAAAGTTTACATGAGTTGTATAAAATGCATGCATATTAAGCTGTTTTATATATAAACCACTTCAATTTATCTGCAGATCTTGGCAATATCTAACATACGGAAGCTGTCATGTCAGAATTTACCAAGTAGCAGATACCAAATTCACATCAATGTTTTCTTTCTGTTGTCTAAAATGTATGTGTGTTTATTTTAAAGTGCCTGTGTGTTTATTTTGCTGTTTTGCACCTTCCAGTTTGTGGTCACTTTTGGCAACTGCCTGGACTAGTCCGTACAGTTTTCCTGGCAAAATTTTTCATTGCCAATTGCTTTCTTCCTTGGACTAAGAGAGAGTAACAGATTAATGGTCTCCAGTTTCTAGCCTGATGCTTCAAGCATTACAATGAACTGGCTCTCACGTGTACCTATCTTGTGTCTATATTGACATGAATATAGATAGTACATGACTGCCTGATGCAGAAAAATTGTATATTTTTTCCAACATCTGTATCTGACAGTCATGTAGTTGACTTCACTATCTATATCCTTGTCAATATAGACACCATCGGGGATAGTCTTCAAAAAAAAATTAGCCTGGTTGCTGGGTGGGTGTGACCATGGTGGGCATGGCCTAGTTGGCTTCCTGCATCACAGAAGGTGGGTCATTTTTGCCCTCCTCAGGCTCTGGAGGCTTCCCTCGAGCCTCCGGAAGGGCGAAAATGGCCTCTCTGGGCTCTGGAGGCTCTCTGGAAACCGGAAACAGGTCCATTTCCGGCCTTCCTGAATTTCCAGGAAGCTTGTTTTTCACCCTCCCCAAGCCTCTGTGTGTACCCTGCAGTTACCTGCATCAAAACAGGCCACATGGGGACTCCTGAAAGGGGCGGGATGGGGTGGGTGGAGCCAGCCTGGAGTGGGATTTGGGGGTTCTCCAAGCATCACAGAATCTTAGCTAGGGTCTCTCCCAAACCCTTGTGAACCCCAGCAGCCCATCCCTGGACACAATGTAGATACATGTGAGAGCCAATAAGCTTCTTGTCAGCCTGCTCCAAGATGTTGACAACAGACATGTTGGATTTCAGCTTTCATCATTCCTATTCGATATTGAATGATGGGAAATGTCATCTATCTATTCGGAGGACTCCAATAGAGGAGCAGGTAACATATTTACTTGCAATATTCACACCTTATTCATATATACATATTGGACACGTAGGGATAAAACCATGGAGAAAAGGTGCCCATCCAATGGTACTATGATGGTACTATCTGAAGTTCTTTCTAAGCAAGAGGATTTGTGCAGATAAATCTGCAGTTTTTTCCCCATTTGTAAGCCACCGTCTGCTTCTTTTCTCCCAAAGCTCTTGTTCTGTGGTGGGCAAGTCACAGTTTCTGAATATTCAAGGCACAATATTTTGTCCTTTCAAACCTTCCCACAGATATGATGCTTACTTCCCACAATGCCTGTTATCTGTTATCTGTTGCTTGTTTATGATCGCTGCTCAAGTCTCTTTGTTTCTTCCCATTTCTCCTTTCAAAAATACATATAATTAAAGCGCAGGCAATTAGACAGACATACAAAAAGACAATTATTACAGAACAGATTGAATTACACCAATCAGTTGCACGTGTGCGATTTCTGCCTCTTTTACTGGTGACATTCTAGCTCCAAACTGTTTCTCCTTCTTGCCACTCAAGTTGATGGCAGGTGGGGGAGCTAGCAGGCACACCCGTCATAACTGAGAGTTTCTTCTTGCTCTTACCAAGGCAAAAGACTAGATAAATTCTCCAGTTATGGTTTTATTTTCATGTAAAGGACACCACCTATTCTTCTTCTTCTTCCCTCCCTCTCCCCCAGCCCCCAAAACTGGTTAGAAAGTTAGATGAATCAGAATGGTTTCATCTCTGAAGGCTTTGAAGAAGAGATTGGACAGCTTCTTGTCTGAAATGGTATGGACCTGCTCGATCAAGAGATTGGACTAGAAGAGGATCCTCCAAGGTCTCTTCCATCTCTGTTATTCTGTAGAGGAGAGGAGATGTTCCAGGTACACTTAGATCTTGTTGTGACTTTGGATTTAGCAGGCTTGAGGAGACTGTATCCTATCTGAGCTCCAGGAATCCTTGGCCCTGCAGTGGGATCCTACCTGTTCCACTACCAGTTTGATGATCACGCATGCAGCGACAATCAGCTGAGAGGATAAAGAAGAGAAAAGCGCAGGAGTGGGTGGGAGGGCCGATCCTGCACTTTTATCTTTTTTCTCGTCTCAGCTGATCATGGGAGACTTTTTTTTACTATCGGTTCGGGAGAACCGGTCCAAACCGGGAGCATACCACCACTGCCTTGGCCATAGTTTTTTGTTTTTTGTTTGTTATTTATTTATTTATTTATTTGTCAAGCATGTTCAAGATAACAAGTATAAGTATGAACATAAACATGAACAAAGGAAGTAAATATAAATAAATGGGGACAGTAAGACAGGGACGGTAGGCACGCTGGTGCGCTGATGCACGTCCCCTTTAAGGACGTCTTAAGAATGGGGTGAGGTCCATGGCAGACAGTTTGAGGTTGAAGCTGTGAGGGGTTGAGGCTGTAACAACGGAGTCTAGTAGAGCGTTCCAGGCATTGACCACTCTGTTGTTGAAGTCGTATTTTCTGCAATCGAGTTTGGAGTGGTTTACCTTGAGTTTGCATCGGTTGTTTGCCTGTGTATTATTGTCGTCACTGGCAGGATGTTATAGCAGACAATTTTGTGTACTGTGCTTAGATCGGACTACAGGTGGCACAGTTTCAAAATTTCAAGCCTGGAGGCATAAGGGAATCTATTGTGAGTAGAGGAGTGGATTACTCTTCTCGTGAAATACCTCTGAACCTGCTAAATTGTGTTGATGTCCGATATACAGTGTGGGTTCCACGCAGATGAGGTGTATTCGAGAATTGGTCTGGCAAAGGTTTTGTATGCCCTAATTAACAATTCAACTACATGACAATTCAACCACATAATTTCTGTTAAGCCTATTTTTTTTTCATCCGATTCTTCTTCTACTGATCAGGGTAGATTGAATCTCATTCCAGGCTACTATTTAAAAGGAAAAGAAGCAGTTGATAAAAGAGCTAAAGCAGTTAAGTTATGACTTATTCTTATATTAGATTTTATTCTTACATCTGAATACCTGATGGATCTGCTCTCAGGCTCTGTCAACATCAGCAAATTATTTCTCAATTCTGTTTCATCATGCTAGCTTCCTCTGTCTCACCCTGATTATCCATCTTTATCACCACCACCAAAATTCTTATTTTTTAAATTTATTTATATCCTGCTTTTATTATTTTTTTACAAATAACTCAAGACAGCGAACAAATCCAACAGAGCTTTCTCTTGCCATTTTAATCACAACAACAACAACAATCCTGTGAGGTGAATTGAGCTGAGAAAGAGTGGCTGGCTCCAAGTCTCCCAGCTGACTAAGATGGGACTTGAACTCATAGCCTCTTGCTTTCTAGCTTCATGTCTTAGCCACTAGACCAAAGTAGTGCAACTAGACCAAACAGACAGAACCCTGCAGATATTCAGATATTCCGTGCGAACACAGTATTTATTTGGAATCAGAATTTTTAGTTATGGCAACCACATTCAGATTCTGCCTTAAATATTATTATTTTTTCAGTTGGAAATGAAACTACCAGATTCCTGATTTTTTGTAAATTTTCCCAACAAATAGTGAAGCATAAGTAAAATGTCCCTTGTTTCTGTCCCTTAATAAAATGCACTGTTTAATGGGAAAATGCACGCTTGACATTATAAGAAGTATAATCTATGAATAATGGATGAGTTTATTCATAGGTAGGAGTTCTACTGGTGCACTGCAAAGACTGAAAACCCTTTGCATTTGAGAAGCTTTGAAATGAAAGAAAGTGAAAAAGTTTGAAAAGAACAACAAAAATGGATGTTAATAGTATAAGTTAAATAATATTTCAAAAGAGGCATTGCCAAGGCCCTTGCTTAAGGAACCATGTTCGAATCCAACTGTAGGCTAAAATCTGATATTCAGCATTTAGTCCAGCTGGTAGAGAAATAATGGTGCTACAGCAAATACTTTTAGATCCTTTCCAACCTGACACTAGATCAACATTTGCTATTTTTTTTTGCAGGTATTGTCTAGTTGGGACCAATATGAAAAGGGAAGTATAAATTATCGCTCTATTTAAATTATTTACAAATGACGCCAAAGCATATATGGACTTCAAAAGCCGCAATCCTACAGATCTCAGAGAAAGGTTTTATACAGAAACAATACAATGAAAGCACGTCAATGGGAAATGGCAATGGGAGGAAAAATAATCATCATTTAGGAAATAGCATTCAATGAGAAAAGTTAAATAATTTGAAGAAAGAGTACTGGAGCCCCCAAATTTTCATTTTTACCTCATCTGACAGAGGAATATTTCTCCGGAAATCTGGAAGGTCATCCAAATGCTCTTTGGCTGAAGATTGCTGTTCTTCTCAATGAGCAAAGCCTTCCAAACTGTTCTCCTACAAATCTCACTTTTACCTAATGTTTCTCTGACGGTGATATCATAAACAATTGTAGCTAAAACATTGTAGCTAAAGTGGGAAAGATCTATAGATCCCTGATGTTTTTCTGGTGTTCTGTGCAATTTCTTCCTTTTTTCATGTGTTGGAAGTTAAAACCTATCCCTATCCTAGAAAAATGAAATATTTTGGGATACACTACAAAGGCAGAACAATTCACTTAAAAGAGAAGTAGAAACTCAGAGAGGCAGAAACTCACCCCCCCACACCTTTGTTAATGGGCCATTAAAGCCTGGGCCAATCTATTCTACATAACAAAGATCTACCTCCTTCAGGTAGAGCCATTCAATTGCCCTTCATTGCACCACCCACCAGGTTTTAACCAAGCTTGGCACACAGACAACCTACAAAGCTAGCTATGACCTCTTTCAGCAACCAAACAGGACACTCTTCCTGTGCCCCAGGAAGTTCAAAGCCAGAGAGGGTATAAAACCCAGGGACTCTCAGCATCTCTTCCCTTTTTCTTCATGCAAGAGCTCCAAGGCATGTGATCCTGTTCACCATTAAACCATCTTTCCAAATAGCCTCCATGTTTCCAGTGTCTTTCTCCCCACTTGGAACTGAAGCCAGATGGACATTTCTTCCAACACATGCTTGGACTGATTTTAAACAGCAGCCACTTTTGTGGAGATTCACTATTAGCCCAATTTTTCTCCATTTTACTTTAGATTCAGGAAACGACACAACTTTAGCCCATAGCTTGTGAGCTTTTCCACACTGGTAGAAATCAATGACTTTTTAAATGAATTTTCTTCTGAGTGAAACAGGATATATGTTTAGACTTTGTGTAGTGAGAACTTCACTGTGAGGAGAGTGTTAAGTTCTGCGCATGGGCGCAAGAAGTGGAGACGAGATGATGAACAGTGAACTTCAACTCTTTATTTAACATGGTGTAACAGAGCAAGCCTATGGCCACAACGGCCCCTTTATATAGGCAAGCCTTTGATTTAACAGCCAATGAGAAATGGAAAGCGTGAGCTCCCTTAACCAATGAGAGAGGCCCGTTAATAGCCAATCAGATTCTCCTGAACGGACCAATCCGATGTCGCTATTATCGGCCAATCAGAAGTGCAGGGCAGAACCCTGCACTTTACTTTAAGGTTTTAATAATCTTTATTCAAGCACTTTTATTAATTCACAACACCCCTTCCCCCCGGGTTCTGTTTAAGGGGTGCGGTGACGTAATCTTTGAGGTAGGCAGGTTGTTTTGATTGTCTATTAGATTTACGTTGTCCTCCTGGTATTTGTCTATAGTCTAGTTGGGGCAGGACGTTTTCTGGCGAACAGGGTGCCTCCGGTTCTTCATCTAAAGTTTCGTTGCTGCTAATGTCCTCAGTGTCCCTTTGAGGCAAGCTTACTCCTGTCCCAGATCCTTCCTCACGCGTTGTGTCTGAATGGTCATTTCTTCCGCTCATGCTTTCTGCCTTTTCAAACTCAGCTTCCTCGGCATCTCCTCCCCCCTCAGTTTGGAAATCATCGGAGTTGCAGAACCCAGACTGCAGCCTTGAACGCAGCTGATCAATATGGCGCTTCCATATTCTTTCATCGCAACATTTTACTCGGTACGATCTGGGTCCGGTCACTTGGATTACAGTTGCCTCGACCCACAAGGGATCGCCAGAAAAGTTTCTAGCGAAAACTAAGTCGCCTATCTGGAATTTACGGCATTTCCCGCTGGATCCGTGTGGTTTTTCAGGTTCGTACGATGGGTGTAGTCGGTCGAAGTAGGAGCGGAGCTTTCGTCCCATCAACAACTCAGCCGGAGTTTTGTTGGTGACGCTGTGTGGAGTGATGTGCTGAAGAAAGAGTATCCGGTTAATCTTATCTTCGATATCGCCATAGTCCATTTTATGCAGAGCTTTTTTAACAAATTGTACCATGCGCTCGGCTCTTCCATTGGCCGCAGGATGCACTGGTGAAGTTAGCGCATGGCGAATACCGTGGTCTGCCAGATACTGTTCAAAGGAGAGCGCAGTAACCTGGTGCCGTTGTCGGATACCAGGACGTCTGGCAACCCGTGTGTTGCGAATAATCTGTCCAATTTCCTGATGACTGATTCAGCTGTACTTTTCATTTAATGGATTTCAAGCCAGTTCGAGTAGACATCCACCGTTAAAAGGAATGTGTGTCCTTTAGTAGGTCCCGCAAAGTCAAGATGAATACGGGACCATGGTCCCCTGGGTGTTTCCCATTCTGTCGGGGTTGCTTTTGGTGGGGCATTGCTAACTTCCTGGCATTTGCAACAAGTCTTTACCCAGGCTTCGATCTGCTTGTCGATACCCGGCCACCATGCGTAGCTTCGTGCGAGCGCTTTCATGCGCACGATGCCGGGGTGGCCCTCATGCAAGGTTTTCAGTACTGCTCATTGTAGCCGCTCTGGGACAACGACTCTATCTCCCCAAATGATGCAGCCCTTCTGGGGAAACAGTTCCGTCTGTTGATTTTTGAAGGGAATGTAGTTGTCAGGGATTTGGTCCAATGGCTATCCATGCTCTACCCAGCTGAGGACTCGTGCCAAAATGGGATCGCGTTTGGTTTTGATCGTGATATCTCGAGCAGTCAGCGGCGGTGATTGAAGTGTCTCAATCTGAAGTGTTGTGACGGTCGGAGCTGGGTCGTCAATGGTTTCCGGAAGTGGTGCACAGCTTAATGCATCAGCGTGGGGAATGGCTTTCCCTGGGCGGTGTTGCAACTTATAATTATAGGCAGCCAAGAATTCTGACCAGTGAGTCATTCTGGGAGATAATATATAAGGGGTTGGCTTATCTCCCGCTATTATCCCCAGTAAAGGTTTGTGGTCAGTAACTATAGGAAAAACTCGCTCATAAATATATTCATGAAATTGTTTAACAGCAGATACAATAGCAAGGGCCTCTTTATCGATTTGACTATAGTTGCATTCTGCTTTTGATAGCGTTTTTGAAAAGTAGGCAACAGGGGCTTCACTACCATTTGGTAACACGTGGCTCAAAATGGCACCCACTCCGAACGGTGATGCATCACATGTAATCGTTAAAGGCAAAGTCTCGTTATACTGCATCAAAACAGCATTGGAGGTCAATAAGTTTTGTACTTGTCTAAATGCATGTTCCTCTCGGTGCCCCCAAACCCAGGTTGCTTTTTTGTTCAATAAACAATGCAGGGGTTCGGCTACGGTGGCTTTGTGAGGCAGGAAAACATTGTAAAAATTGATAAGGCCTAGGAAAGCTTGGAGGTCGGCCTTATTTCTGGGCCTTCATGCGTTTTTGATTGCCCTAAGCTTGCTATCGGTGGGGTGAATGCCTTGTTTATTGATTAAGTACCCTAAAAATTCTACTCTATCCGTACATAGTTGACACTGGTTTTTTTTTAACTTTGAGACCCGAGTCTTTAAATTTCTGGAGAACCAACCCCAGGTGCTCCCTTAGTATTTCTCGAGTCGGAGCAGCAATTAAAACGTCATCAAAATACGGGACAACGCCTTTTATCCCCTGTAATAGTCTCTCCATCAAGCTTTGAAAAATTCCCGGGGCCACGCTAACTCTGAATTGGAGTCGGTTACATTTAAACGCACCTTGGTGCGTAACGATCGTTTGTGCCTCTGCCGTTTTTTATCTACAGGCAGTTGTTGGTATGCCTGTGCTAGATCTAGTTTAGCGAAGACTTTTCCGCCCCCCAGGGAATGGAGAAGGTGTTGTACCACCGGTACCGGGTAAGCGTTCTGCTGAAGGGCGTGATTCAGGGTGGCTCGGTAGTCCCCACAAATTCTTAATGATCCATCCAGCTTGATGGGTGTTACGATTGGGGTTTCGCAGGGAGCGTGGTTGGTTGGTTCTAACACACCCTGGGCTATCAACTTATCAAGCTGCTCGTCAATCTTTGGTTTAAGGGCAAATGGAACTCAATGAGGCTTAAGGCGGATGGGAGCTATTTCAGGGTTAAGGTTAAATGATATCGGGCTCCCCTTGTACTTGCCTAGTTTATCTGCAAAGACGTCCTGGAATTCCTGGACAAGGGCCTCTTCCCAGTCGTCGCTGCAGGTTCGGTGAATGCCGGCTATTTCAATTCCAAGTGGAGCGAACCATTGGAGGCCTAACAAACTAGGCCGATCCCTGTCGACTACGGTCAGGGGTAGGGATGCAGTACGGTTTTTAAATGAGACACGGACTTGGCTGGATCCAACAACTGGAATTCGATTTCCCTGATAGTCCTTGAGTATGATTCTTTGGAATCTGAGGTCTTGTTGCCGGACGGTAGGGATGAGTTTTTTAAGGGTCTTCCAGGAAACCATCGAGAGGGACGATTCTGAATTGACTTCCATCATGCAGGGCTGGGTTTTGATGGTGACCTTCACCCGGATCTTCTTGGCATCTAGTGATGAGGCATGACCAATCATAATGGTCTGGTGTGCCTCTTCTCATTTCGTTGAATGGGCTAGTGGTTTGTTTCTGTAGGAGTGGTTGTTCCATTGGTGGTTCAAGGATTCTCGATTTACAGGACGACTTCCTGTGGGTTGGCGATAGTTAACCCCCCTCTGAGGCTGGCTGGGTCCTTGCTTGAAGATGTGGCCTCTTTTCCCGCACACATGGCAGAGCGCGTCGAGGAATTTGCAATCTGAACATGGGTGGTTTGCCCCACAACCAGCGCATTGGTACTGCAATCTCTTGTTACGTTGATGGCGTTGGTCTCACTCAGACCGGAGCCGGTTGACCTCTTCGTCGCTTTCTGATAACGATTCGAGGTCCTCGTGGTGGGCTGTCGTTGCCTGTCCTTCGAGGTGAGGTGAGGCTTCGCTGGCGAGTTGGCGAAGCGGGGCGTGGGTGCAGCGCATTTGGGCAACCGACTTCCTGGTTGCTTCTGCTGCAGTAGTGTCAGTGATGGCATCTGCAAGGCTGACGTTGCCTTTCGCCATCAGCTTACTCTGCATGTATGGTGCATCTAATCCCAGAATTATTCGGTCTCTCAGGACTTCTTCGAGGTCGGCGAACCCGCAGAGGCCTCCCAAATTCCAGAGATCCGCAATGAAATCTGCAATACTTTCCCCCTTCCGCTGATCTCTCTGGTAAAATTCATGCCTTCTAACGAGTGTTGGTACGGTTGGTGCATAGTGGGCTCGTAGAAGGGGCTCGAGGATGTCCCAGTCCATGGACTTTGCTTCAGCCGGTTTCGCTAGTGCCTTGGCCATCTTAAACACGGTTGGCCCGCAGTGAGTTAGGAGCACCGCTCGTTTCTTTCCAGTAGTGGCATCCTTCAAATTGTTGGTCTCAAGAAACATCTGGAAGCGATCCATATATGAGTCCCAGTCTTCTTGTGGCAGGTCGAATGGAGCGGGTGGTATGACGCTGCCGGGCATGGTTCAGCCGTTGGTGCATCTTCAGCCACGTGCTCTGTTAGCGCTCTGTAGTGTTCAATCAGCCCAGACGTCTCCACATCCCACCTTTGTCGGCAGTGTTAAGTTCTGTGCATGGGCGCAAGAAGTGGAGACGAGACGATGAACAGTGAACTTCAACTCTTTATTTAACATGGTGTGACAGAGCAAGCCTATGGCCACAACAGCCCCTTTATATAGGCAAGCCTTTGATTTAACAGCCAATGAGAAACGGGAAGCGTTAGCTCCCTTAACCAATGAGAGGGGCCCATTAATAGCCAATCAGATTCTCCTGAACGGACCAATTCGATGTCGCAATTATCGGCCAATCAGAAGTGCAGGGCCAGAACCCTGCACTTTACTTTAAGGTTTTAATAATCTTTATTCAAGCACTTTTATTAATTCACAACAGAGAGGACTAGTGATGGGATTCAAATTTTTTTTTACTACCTATTCTGTGGGTGTGGCATGGCTTGGTAGGTGCGGCAGCAGAAGGATACTGTAAAATCTCCATTCCCTCCCCAGGGAAGGTTACCACTGGTTCTCTGAACTACTCAAAATTTCCACTACCGGTTCTCCAGAACTGGTCAGATCCTGCTGAATACCACCTCTGGAGAGAAGCCAATGTTAGTGAGATTATATGGAATATATGGAAGGGCCTGCCCCAATTGCAGCCATGATTGTTTCATGTACTCACACAACTAATTATCTCTCTGCCTGAATTGATTGAACTACAGGGTGATTTCTTTTTCACCCTGCCGAATCAGATTTAAATGGCGTCATTTCCGAAATAATGAAGCAACAAGTCTTGATTTTTTTTTGTTCACTGAGACCATCTTAGTAAGTCCCTAATGAGGCAATATTTTGTTGAATTTGGAGAAGGTCTGCTGTTCCAAATCACTTGATATGCCAGGGTTCCACTAAGCTGACACTTGCAGATGATGGCTGAGTCAGTCCAATCTCATTTAACTCATATAAAATAAAACTAAATTGCTTTTTTGGCAGCTATGCTGAGGCTGGCAGAGTCAGGTATATCATGAAAATATGTCTTTGCAGCAAAAATTGAAATAGGATGTTTTCAATTTACTGATCTGTAAGAGTAACTCTCTTAAGGGTACTTGGTGGGTGACGATACGTGAGTTTAGGAATCCATTGTTCCATCACTGACCATGGGATAAAGCAGGAGCTTTATCTTTATTTCTTTATCATCTTTTTCTTTATCTTCTTTCTTTCTTTTCTTTCATGTACACTGAGAGCATATGCACCAAGACAAATTCCTTGTGTGTCCAATCATACTTGGTCAATGAAGAATTATTTTCGATTCTATTCTATTCTATTCTATTCTGTTCTGTTCTGTTCTGTTCTGTTCTGTTCTGTTCTGTTCTGAATAAGGAATCTGAAGAATTAAAGTCTACAAGATTTTATGGTCTCCATGTATGCTTCATAACCAATAGCTAGGAACACTGAAGACTTATAGATTCAAACTATACATTTACAAATACATATGCAGGATTACAATTGTGAATTTTAACTAACCTTTTACAAACGCTTGCTTTATTCTCTCTCTCTCTCTCTCTTGAATATATTTGATTTCCTTAGTAGCCCATTAAATATTTTTCCTCTGGGCACACCATGCAATTTTCAGCCAAAAGTTCTCTATTTTCTCTTTGTCATTTTGACCTCGGCATTTCATTAAAGAGAGTGTTCTATTGGTGGGACTTAATTAAAAGTGTCCCCTAGAGTGACTTGATTTCAGCTCTAACTTATCACCTTTCCCGGGAAGGTGTTTTCTATGCAATTATCTGCTTACAGGAGAAGTTGTGGACATGGGAAAAGGAGGTCAAAAGAGCAGAATGTGACTCTTCATCAGATTTTAAAATCAGCTTTAGCCCACACACCATTCTATTGCTCCATTATTTATTATGTCCTAGTGTTAAATGTTAAAGCTATCGCAAATCTAGACAGCATACTAAAAAGCAGAAACAGCACCCTATCAACAAAAGTGTGTATCGTCAAGGCTATGGTTTTCCCAGTTGCAATGCATGGCTGTGAAAGTTGGACCATAAGGAAGGCTGAAACCTTTGAATTATGGTGCTGGAGAAGACTCCTGTGAGTCCCTTGGACTGCAAGGCAATCAAACCAGTCAATCCTAGAGGAGATCAACCCTGACTGCTCTTTAGAAGGCCAGATCCTGAAGATAAAACTCAAATACTTTGGCCTCCAGAAGGAAGGACTCACTGGAGAAGAACCTAATGCTGGGAATGATTGAGGGCAAAAGAAGAAGGGGGTGACAGAGAATGAGGTTGTTAGGGATAACATTGTTTTACCCTAACTGGTTTAGGTAAAATAATCAATATGTAATCATAGTTTGTAAGTTAAAGTGTCTGCAACTTTAACTGTAGGAATGTAATTAAGGGAGTAGTTGTGAAAGCACTTTAAAAGAAGCAAGGAACGTCAGCTTGCTCTCTCTCTGGCTTTGATGATCCCTAATTACTGGATGTTTTGAAGACTGCGTTTTTTCCTCACTCAAACGGGAGAGAGAAGGACTGTTGATTTATTGTAAGTGAGCTTACAATTTATAAGCAATTTGTAAGCAAAGCAAAGGTCACACCGGCTAATAGAGTTGATGGATTTACTACCAAAGAACCTTTAGAATTAGTATTTGCTGATTTAATAGGTCCGAAAAAACCAAGTGTAGGAGGAGCTCGTTACATATTAAGTATAATGGACCACTATTCTAGATATGGGTTTTGCTATTTAATGAAGAGCAAAACTGAAACGTATCTAAATCTCTTTAATTGGATAAAATTTGCTGAAAGGAAAACTAAAAAGAAATTAGTAACTCTTATGACAGATAATGGTACGGAATTTACAAATAATAAATTCCAGAATAGACTAAGAATGTTAGGTATTCAACATAAAAAGTCTGCACCATATAGGCCACAACATAATGCCTTTATAGAGAGACGAGGCCAAACACTGCAATCAATGGCATGTACTATGATGTCCGATTCAGGATTACCTGACAATTTGTGGGGAGAAGCAATAATGTGTGGTAATCATATATTAAATAATGTTGTTAATTCAACAACAGGTGAATTACCATTCACACTGTGGTATGGTACAAAACCTGATTTAAGTTACATGCACACATTTGGTGCACCAGCATGGGTGCATATCTGTTGTAACTATGAAGCATTCAAATGTAACAACTGTATGCCTTTCACATGCTGAAAATACTTTGTATCATTCATATCCTGT
>BHEV01067349.1:0-16386 GCA_004319985.1 Emydocephalus ijimae | reverse complement strand
AAACACCATCTTCAGTGCACATCATGACCATGACCATGAAAATACACAAACACACATCCTTCACCCTTCACACATTGAACCAGAAACCCCCGACATCACACCAACACTGCACTACACAGCAGAATTCAAAAGAGTTACTGCCCTGGGATAGAAGCTGTTTTTCAGCCTATTTGTCCTTGTTTTTTATTATTCTGTACTGTCTGCCAGATGGTAATAGTTCAAAAAAAGGGTTCCTAGTATGAGATGGATCTTTGAGAATGTTTTGAGCTTTCTTAAGGCAGCAGGAGCTATAAAGCTCTTCCAAAGAGGGGGAGGGCAACCAATGATCTTCTGGGCAATGACCTTAACCATCTGGAGTGCTTTCCTATCTGCCACTGTGCAATTGGCAAACAATACAGAGGTGCAGTACGTTAAGATACTCTCTACGGTGCAACAGTAGAAGGTCACCAGCAGTTTCTCATTCAGTTGTTGTTTTCTGAGAAGCCTCAGATAGTATAATCTCTGCTGGGCCCTTTTGACCAGGGCTGCAATGTGGGCACCCCAGGTCAGGTCCTCTTTTAGGGTAACACCCAGAAATTTAAAACTGGCCACTTGCTCCACTCAGTCTCCATGGATAAGCAAGCGCTGGATGACTGATCTGTTCCTTCTATAATCCACTATAAGCTCCTTGATCTTATTGGTGTTGAGGACCAAGATAGTGTCTCCACACCACGAAAGCAACCAGTCCACTTCATCTCAGTAGGCAGACTCATCCCCCTCGGAGGTAAGTCGCACCGCTGTTGTATCATCTGCAAATTTAGCAATAGTATTATAGCATGAGTGGGAATGCAATCATGCACATAAAGAGTATAGAGTAAGGAACTCAACACGCAGCCCTGTGGTATACCAGTGTTAAGAATAAGGGCTGAAGAAGTATGATTACCTAATTTCACCCTCTGTGAGCAGCCAGACAGGAAATCCATAATCCAAAGGCAGATTGAATTAGAAGGTCCAGAAGTTTAGACACTAGTCTATGTGGAAGAATTGTGTTAAACACAGAACTAAAATCCACAAAAAACATCCTCCCCTAGCCCTCCCACTGTTCTAGATGAGTCAGAGCAATGTGAAGAGTGATGGCTATAGCGTCCTCTGTAGATCTAATTTTTCTGTATGCAAACTGGTGTTTATCAAATGTATGTGGAAGACCAGAAATAATGTGCCGGCAGACCAATTTCTCAAAGCACTTCATGATGATAGGAGTGAGTGCCACTGGTCTGTAATCATTGAGGTTATTGATAGGGAACTTCTTTGGCAGTGGAACAATGGTGGAAGCCTTCAGACAAGATGAAATAGTGGACTGGGATAAAGACCGATTGAAGATCCTGGTAAAGACTCCAGCCAACTGATCAGCACAGCCTTTAAGCACCGGCCAGAGATACCGTCAGGACTGGCAGCTTTCTAGGGTCCACAGCCCTCAGAATGCTCCTCACTTCCTCTTCCTCCACAATGAGGTGGGGGCTACAATTGGCTGGTAGTTGTGTTTTATCTGTCTCTGATGTCTCCACTTCAAAGAGAGCAATGAAATGATTTAGTTCCTCTGCCAATGAAGCATCCCCCTCAGCAGGGATGACATTGGTCGGTTGATGGTTTGTAATTTGTTGAATCCCTTGCCACACCTGCCTCATGTTATTGCTATAAAAATTATCTTTAATCTTCCTCTTATAATCAGTCTTGGCCTTCTGAATACCTTTCTTCAGATTAGCTCTATCTTGCCCCATCACCGGACCTAAAGGCCTTGGTCCTGTCATGGAAGAGGCGCTGGACTTCCTTGGTCATCCAGGGTTTCTGATTGGGATAGATCCTAATACGTTTATCCACAGTGATAGTATCTGTGCAGTGTTTGATATAACACAGAACATCAGGTCAGGGTGGTAAAAGACGTCCCAATTTGTGTTCTCAAAACAATCCTGAAGTTGTTGGGAAGCATCTTCTGGCCAAGATTTCACTGTCTTTATTATAGGCAGAGCCCGACTCCTAAGAGGGATGTACGCTGATGCTAAAAGCAGTGACATATGGTCTGATTGTCCCACATGTGGTAATTGTATAACCTTATAGCCATGTTTGATGTTGGTATATACTTTGTCCAATATGTTTGCTCCTCTAGTAGCACATTTAACATGCTGATAGAATTTAGGGAGCACTTCTTTTAAATCAGCTTGATTAAAGTCCTCCGCTATGATATGCACAGCATCAGGATACTTATTCTGCTGATTACTAATAATGTTATACAAGAATCCCAAAGCTATCATAGTATTGGCATCAGTTGGGATATAGACTGCAATAATCAAAACCACGCTTGTAACATCCATTTTCTTATTGTAAAGGTAGGTGGGGGTTGCATGTTTTTGCTTTTGATTTAATTTTCACTGCTGGCAACTGCCTGGACAATTTTTTGCAATTTTCTTGACAAGATTATTTGGAAGTAGTTTACCATTGTTGTTTCAACTCTTAAAAAAGTTAGACTTGAAGATTAAAATTAGGAGGATGGGACTAGAGAGAGGTGGTTCTAAAAAAGAATTAACACTCAAAATAGAGATGTGAACGTGCAGGGAAAAATGAGAACAGGTAAAAATACAATTAAAAATTGTGGTCTAAATATGTAATATTATCAAATTTGTGTGAAAGGGTAATATCGAAGTCCCAGCCACCTTCAAAAGAGCAGAAAATATTCAGGGAAGATTCTTGAAATGGAAGCACAAGGGAGAACCCACAGTGAAGCCTGGTGCAGGTCCAGTGAAGGAAATCTAGGGAGTGGCCCAAGCAGACTTTGGAGCCCAGATGATGGTGGCCTGACCGAAAGCTCAAGTAAAGAAGTCCAAGCAACAAGTGTGTGGGAGGAAACCATAGTGACTGGGGATCTCTATCAGACAGAAGAGGACATCTGGCAGAGGAGGGCACTGAAGGCAGCTGAAACTGAGTTTCCCCTGATCTCCCCTCAGATGTCGTTCTCCCAGGCAACAAAGTGGAGAACAAAGAGAGCAGCCGAGTGGGATAAGCATGTGGAGTTGTGATACCTTACCACCTACCACAGCCCATCAGTGGAACAGCCTGGACGTGTGCTGAGTGGAACCAGCACAGAGGATGGAGCCATTGGCCGAGGTCAGAGTTTGGCTGACCGCATTGCCCCACCTCACCGGAGCCTAAGCCTGGCTGTTGCAACCTGTCCCCTGCAGAGAGCCATTGCCTCAGCTAGCTCTCCCCTGAGGCAAGGTCCTGCGAGGCATCGCTGGGCTGTGAGCCCACTGGTGGGCACTGCCAGCTAGCTGCTGCCCCAGTCAGAATGGCCTGGTATCCAGCCAAGACCCCATCCTCCAGTGCCTGGCTAGTTTCCTGGACACCGAGGGCTTCCAATAAAGAACATGTTTGATGGGAGCCTGGAGAAGCTGTCATTCTTCCTGAATCAGTTGTGGGCCCACCTGGGCCTATATGCCCCAGCCTATTCCTTGACTGCAAACCTCAAAAGGGAAATGGCAGATTGGGTGACGGGCTTCCATGATGAAGAGGTGCCAGACCTGGAGTACATCGATGACTTTCTAGCAGAGTTCAGGGTCAGATTCGAGGATGAGACCCAAATTCAGAAAGCTGCGTCAGAGATCTGGGCCCTCAGACAAGGGAGCTGACCATTGGCCAAGTATTCAGAAGTTCTGGAGAATCGTAGGCAAGTTGAGGAACTGGCCAGAGAGCACTTTAGAGATGGCCTGAACCGAGAACTATTCCATACCTGCCTGTCCCAGGGAATACCCAACTGATCCACAATTGGTACTGGATGGCAACAGTGATGGATCTCAACATAAGTTAAGAAGCATGGTGCCCCTGAAGCCAGTCCGAAGAGGAGCCAAGAACAATGGCTGCTGGGAGAAAGACCAGCATCTATCCTGGCAGCTGCCTCCCTAACTGCCCTGAGACCTTCTTGTGCTTCTGGTGTGGCCATTGGGTGGCCAAATGCCTGGCACCTGTCCCCAACCAGCAGTAGGGAAGTTGAGTGTGGTGCGTCAGGTCGTAGATGTTTCTTCACCTAGCAGTGAGGGGGGGAGGGAACTCTGACTGAGAAGGACCAGCAGCCTGTCCTCACGAGAGTGAGGACAAAGGGGAGAGTGACCCAATGGTAAGTGGAGCCATCTGCCCTTTCTCAATCTCAGTGAGGATCGTGACACTGAAGCCAGGAGCTTGGGGAGAGACGAAAGCCCTCATAGACTCTGTACATGGTGCTTAATCAGCTTGCAGACAATGCTAAAGCTGGGTATACGAGTAAAAAAACTGTCCCAATCCATGAAGTTTAAGCAGGTGGATGGCTCACTAATAGGGGGTGCCCCGGAAATGCACATAACAGCCAGTGCAGTTAGAGATAGGGCAGCACCGAGAAAACAAATGAGGATGTCACCAAGGTTTGTTGTGGTGCAAAAAATGATGGAGGACCTGCCCCCCCATCAGGGAATCTGAACAAACGGTTGGAGAGGCTGAAGGTCAAAGAAGGGAAGCCTGAACACTTGATGGCTGCTTCTGAGAAGCTGCCAGGGATTCTGCCCATCCCCAAAGAGTACAGAGACTTGGGGGAGGTGTTGAGCAAGAAGGAATGTGATGTCCTACTCCCCCACCACCCCACCAACTGTGCTATCAAAATGCTGCCAGGAGTGAAACTCCCCAAGCCAAGGGTGTACTCCATGACCCCAAAAGAGATGGAGGAACTGAGGAATTACAGAACCTAGCCTGGAGTTTCATATAACCAGCTAAATTCCATGTAGCAGTCCCAATGCTATTTAAGGAGAATGGGTCATTGAGTCTATGTGTGGACTTTAGGGAATAAATAGGTATGCATGGAGAATATGTACCCCCTTTCCCTAATGAAGCAGATGGGCCACTTTGTTAAGGGGAAGATCTTTACAAAGCTGGATTTGAGAGAGGCGTAATATAGGGTAAGGATCAAGCAACAAATAGAAAATTGCCTTCAACTGCCTGTTAGGGAGCTTCCAGTTTAACATAATGCCATTTGGGCTCCAAGGAGCCGCTACAGTGTTCATGCAGCTAATGAGATGCTGCATGACCATCTGTACAAAGGGATCCTGGTATACCTTGATGACATCCTCATTTACACAGAAACAATGGACGATGAGGAGCACATAAAAGTAGTGTGCCAGGCCATCAAGAAACTCCTAAAGGCAAATCCGTGCACCAAACTGTCCAAATGCAATTTTCACAAGATCCACCTAGGCCAGTGGTCCCCAACCTTATTTGTACCAGGGACCAGTTTCTCGCAGAAACACTTTTTCAAGGACCGGGGGGGGGGGCGGAGAGTCCGAGTTTGGTGGTTTGCTTGCAGACGTTTCATTACCTGACTAGGTAACATCTGATGTTGTTACCTAGTCGGGTAATAAAACGTCTGCCAGCAAACCACCAAGTTCAGGGAGCGCCAATGCCTTCTCATTGCAACCCTGAGTGACAGATATTCTCTTCTATTGGGACATTTAAAACGGAGGGTTTCAGCTGCAGATTCAGGAACTGTGCCTGGCTGAGGAGTGCCTTCAAATCTGAGCGCTGGGCGGTGGCGGCAGCCCATGGCTGTCTCCGCAACTCAGGACAAGTCCCTGCAGGACGGCTGAGAAGCCCCGCCTCTCGGCCCTGCCTTCCTCAGCCCCATCCCTCAGGTGTCTGCCTCGTTCCTCTCTCAGTCGCTCTCTCGCTCCTCTACCAGCCCAGGAAGAAACTGCTTCAAAGAAGCCGGCAGCGTGGCTTTTCCTGTCACCGCAGCTTCTCCGAAGCGCCCGTTCACCCCCACCCCGCTGCCCGCGGTTCAATCCAGTGCTCCGTTCTGCCTGCCTGCCTTTGTTTCTGGTTGTTTCGGAGCAGCTTCAGCTGAGTAAAAGAGAATAGTTATTATTCTCAGCCGAAGCTGCTCCGAAACAACCAGAAACGAAGGCAGGCAGGCAGGCAGAACGGAGCACTGGATTGAACTGCGGGCAGCGGGGTGGTGGTTAATGGGCGCTTCGGAGGAGCTGCGCCGACAGGAAAAGCCACCCTGCCGGCTTCTTTGAAGCAGTTTCTTCCTGGGCTGGTGGAGGAGCGAGAGAGCGACTGAGAGAGGAACGAGGCGGGAGGAAACCGAAGCCGCTGAGCCAGAGAGCAGGACAGGCTTTGGTTGCTTCCTCCCTCCCCTTCTTTCATTTGTGTCCTTGATCCCTGATCCCAGCAGCATTCACCGAAGGCGAAGAAAGCCGCCATTTTTTAAAAAAATTTTCTTTGCGGCCTGGTGCAAAGTGATCCACAGACCGGTACCGGTCTGCGGCCCAGTGGTGGGGACCCCTGGCCTAGGCTACCTGGTCTGCGAAAGAATAGATAGACCCGGGGAAGATGAAAGCCATATTAGACTGGCAAGTCCCTCAAATCTGGAAGCAGTTACAGACCTTCCTGGAGTTTGCAAATTTTTACAGGCAATTCATCTCCTCTTTTGCCTAAATAGCCCTGCTGATCACTGAACTGCTAAAGATGGGGGAAGGGGGAGAAGCTTTGACTGAGCCAGCCCCTGAACTGGACAATGGAGTGCCAGGGGGAATTGAAGAGACTGTTCATAGAGGAAGCAAGCTTAAAACACCCTAACCCAGAGAAGACCTTTGTTATCCAAGTGAATGCCAGTGATGTGGCTGTGGGGGCAGTACTCCTCCAGAAAAACAGAGAAGGAAAGTTGTAACTATGTGCTTACACCTTCCAAAAGCTCACAGAGACTGAGAGACAATGGGCAGTGTGGGAAAAGGAAGCTTTTGCTTAAAGGACGTAAACTGCCTTTCAAGGCATGGACTGACCATAAGAATTTGGAAGAGCTGAGAACCCCCAGTAGCTGTCCCCAAAATAAGTCCGGTAGGCATAGTACTTTAATTGATTTGACTTTGAACTGATATACATACCAGCAGGAAGTATTTTCTGGCTGACACTTGTTCTTCATGCTGCAATACAAGAGCAATGGAAAAGTAGTAGTGAATGCAATCTCTCTCTCTCTCTCTCTCTCTCACACACACACACGAATCAATGAGCAGCATAGCCAAAGCCGCAGGCAAAAGAAGATTGATGGGCCTCAGCGGCAACTTGACTCAACACATGAGGAGGGAGTTACAGCCTGATAGCTGGTTTGGGGCCCATGGAAGTAAACTAACATTTAGAGATGGACTCGCATGGAAGAGGTTGTCCCTCTTCCAAGTCTCTGTATGTTGCTGAGAGCCTATGAGTTCAAGTCTTGAAACAGAGCCACAACACCAAGCAAGCTGGCCACTTCAGGTTTCCAAAGACTTTGCATTTAGCCAAAATGCAACTCTGATGTCTAGGAATGAAAAGGGACATAGAAAGCTATGTGAAAGGTTGTGCAGTGTGTGCCACAATGAAAAAGAGGCCAGGGAAGAGCCCAGACCTCCTGCAGCAAGTGGTGGAACCAACTTGTCCCCGGAAAGAGATTGCAGTGGATTTTATAGTTGAGCTCCCAGAGACTGGAGAAAACACTGATTTGGACAGCAATAAGAATTATTTTCCAAGCAGGCTCACTTCATCACTTGCTCAAGCCTCCCATCCACCCAGACACTGGCTAAGATGTTCCTTCAGCACATTTACTGATTGCATGGAGTGTCGAAGTGAATCATCTCGAACCAAGGGGGTCCAATTCACCACTAAGTTCTGGAGGGAATTTGTAAGGCTAATAGGGTCCTTACAGGGTCTTAGCTCAGTGTTTCATCTGAGCACATATGGCGCCGTGGAACGAGCGAATACCTTGATAGAATAGCACCTACTATATCAACTATTAGCAATCTAACTGGGCAGACCTTCTGCCGTTCACTGAGATTGCCTACAGTAGTGGGGTGCATAGTAGCACGGGACTCACTCCTTTTAAAATAGCTACAGGGGTGGACTTAGTGCTCATGCCAGAGTCCCTTATGGACCCCCTTTCCTTGGTAAGTTTGATGGAGTGGATGGGTTCCCTCCAAAATGCCTGGGGCCATGTGAAACGAGTCCTAGCAAAAGTGACCAAAAGTCAAGAAGTTCAGGCAGACAAGAGACGGTCTCCCCCAGAAACCATTCCGTGTAGGAGAGAAGGTGTATCTGTCTACCAAGTATCTGAAGTTAAAGCTACCTTGCTGAAAGGTGGGTCCAACATTTATAAGACCTTTCCCCAGAGTGAAAATCATAATTGCAGCCATGGTAGAATTAAAACTACCTCACCTATGGGAAAAATAGGTGCACCCAGTGTTTCAGTGCAGTCTACTTAAGCAAGTGGTGGGGTCTGAACTAAGACCAGTAGCAAGAATTGCTCCAGGTCCGATCTTAGTGGAGGGGAGAGTAACATTATGAGGTCAAAAGGATCTTGGATTCCAGACTGTACAAGAGGGAACTCCAATATCTCGTCTAGTGGAAGGGATACCCAATGTCAGAAGCTAGATGGGTGAAAGCACAGAATAGGAAGGCGGATAGGTTAATACAGAAGTTTTTATGAAAAATGCCCCCAGAAGCCTTTACCAGGGACTTAAAGAATCCCTGAGCTCTATTAATCTGTCTGTGTGCAGAGATGTTTTCCAGGTGCTTCTCACTTTCTAGGGGGACTTCTCTGTCAACTTCAAAACAGAACTATGCTACTGCAGGCATCTTTTCATTTCTCAGCTTGCCACACAGTATTGTGGGGGGTGGGAGGGAGAGGTTTGGAATGTTGGACCCGACATTAACAACAGATCATCCTGTGGGAATCAAGGTGCTGGCCAGAGACAGGAGGGAGTTAACCTGAGAGATGCCACAGTACCTAATTGGACAATGTGACCTGTGACACTGAGGGAGTCTTTAATTATACAAAAAACGCAGGAATTAAAGTTGGTTTTGCTTCCATACATGCTGAAAAAATGTACTCAACAAAACAATTCTTAAAGAGATCTGATTATCTCGGAGTGCTGGCTTGGTTGGGGTTGTCATTAGTAGTAATGTTAAGCATCACTGTCAACCCTTCCAGGTAAACCAGGCAGGAAACATGAGCAGATGAGCTAATTATACTTTATTCTATGGCTATATTAACAAAACCTTGCAAGTCTCTTTACAGTCTGATCAATTTAGGACATCTTTCTTAAGTTTCTTTCTCTGACATTAAGAAACTATAGATTCCTTTCTCCCCACTCTTGTCTGATAGTTTCCTAGGTAGTATCTCTTTTCTGCCTCCCTCAAGGTTGTTTTCAAATACCATTACATCATCTGTATCTTCCTTTTAGTGCCTCCTTCTCTGAAGATGCCTGAAAATATGCAACCACGATTTCTTGAGGATGAAGGTTTCTACACAGGAGAACGTCCTGTTGTGTCATTGTCGAACCAGAACATCATGGAGAATAGGATACTCAAGCAGGAACAGGTATGGTCCCTCATGCAGGTGCTATTTGCTATAATAATTTATCTTCCTTAAATGCTAAGTATTAAACAGTACTTAGATAAGATGGGTCTAACTAAAATAGCTGATACAAAAAGAATGATGTTAAATGAAAAAATGACTATGATGAAAATAGTCGAGGCAGTAAAGAAAAAAAAACAAACACTGGGCCCAGACTGACTCCCTGCAGAACTATATAAATCTATACAAGGTCCATTAGAGGCGTTAATATCAGAGATGTACAACAAAGCCCTTGCAAAGGCAAAACTACCTAAATCTTGGTCAGAAGCATATATCACATTAATTCCAAAAGAAGATGGAAATCATCAACAGATAAAGAACCTATAGACCTATTTCATTACGAAATGCTAATTATACAATATTTGCATCCATAATGTCAGAAAGATTTTAAAAATTGTTAAGTGAATATATACATCCAGACCAAGATGGGTTTTTACGGAAAAGACAGCTGAAAAATAACTTGAGAATGGTTATGAATGTACTAGAATACTATGAGGCACATCTTGGGAAACAATTACCTTCCTCGATGCGCAAAAGCATTTGATAATTTGAATTGGCAGTTTATTATTTTACAATTAAAAATATGAATTCTGGGGATAAAGATGCGAAAATGTATGTTTTTTATAAAGAGCAGACAGTCTTTTTATCAGATATTGTTGAACTCCAATAAAAAAATTGATTAAGAAACTATATAACTTTCTATTAAATTTGAAAATGGGAGATGAAAAAGAAATAAGGATACAGTGGGCAAAAAAGTTTGAATATAGAATTAGAGAAATAGCAAAATATATGAGTAAGAAATTATAAATTAACAATGGCAACTTCTTATAACGACAACTTTTATAACTTTGCCAACTTCCTCCAGACCAAACTTTAAATTTCCTGTGATGGCCCTCAGCTATTCCCTTCTGTCCACGATCTGCATCTTACTGCCAATTTGTAATGCCAGAATGAGGCAAGCCCCCAAGCTCGAAATGGTGTACATGTGTGTGTGTGCATGTGTGCTTGGCCACTGGCAGTTTGGGAGGGTGCAATTTGTTCACTTAGCCAGTGCTATTTGTTCTGCGCCAAATCACCCACACATTGCACAAAGACATGCCCATCTGGCAATGCCCACAAGCTGCACCAACCCAGCTCTGCACTCACCTGACCACGCTCACCTATGCATGTCAACCTGACCATTGTGAGTTGTTCCATTCCGGTAAAGCACTGCAACTAATAGGGCTGAATGCTAGGACCACTTCTGTAGAGATCAGCAGAGTGGAAATGTGGACAGAGAGACAAATGCAAATTTCTATCATTTAATGAGTTTTAAATTAGTCATACTATCCTTCCTTTGGGATAGTATCGGGGAGAACTTGAGAGCAAGGACTTGGCCATTATGATATTGGAGGCTTGAACATTTTGGGAAGGGGAAGGATCCTTCAGAATCTGAGCCTCCCCCATCTCAGCCCACCCCAATCCATCCTCTACAATCCTTTCCTTCTTTGACTGTTTCACAAGGTGGGGTTTTTCTCTGCTCTTCTGTCAAAAGAGAAAATATCACATATTTTTCAAGATGGTGGCAAAGGAGGAAGCATAGTTACAACACAGGGAGTTAAAAGAAAAGTTGCTATTAAACTGAGATAAATGATAGGAGGAGAGGTAAAGATAAATCATAAAATAAATCATATAGAAACAAAAAAGTGGAGGAAGGAAAAGGAGAGGAAAGATTGGAGAAATAGGAGGAAAATGACCCACTGCAAACTTGGCCTGCTGAGAGAAGCCCAGCTGCAACCGAGAGGCCTATCTTAAGAGCCCAGAAGCCATTGAAGTTAGGTGAGCAGAGAGGCTAAACAGACCGGTGGAGAACAAGGAGGCGAGCCGTTGAGCGTGTAGGCCAGCTGTGGAGCAGGGAAGAAAATCATCCACGGGGCAGAGAGGTGAACCGACTGAGGCCAAAGCAATGACCAGCAGAGAAGAAAGAGAAGAAAAGGTGTTGAGACCCTAGAAAAAGTGCAGAGAAGAGCAACCAGGATGATTAGGGGATTAGAGACTAAAACATATGAAGAACTGTTACAGGAACTGGGCACGACAAGTCTAGTGATGAGAAGGACCAGGGGAGACAGATAGCAGTCTTCCAATATTTCAGGGGCTGCCCCAGAGAGGAGGAAGGGGTCAAGCTATTTTCTAAAGCACCTGTAGGTCAGACAAGGAATAATGGATGGAAACTATTCAAGGAGAAATTCAACCTAGAAATAAGGAGAAATTTTCTGACAGCGAGAACAATCAACCAATGTAACAGATTGCCTTTGGAAGTTGTGGAAGCTTCACTGGAGGCTTTCAAGAAGAGATTGGACTGCCATTTGTCAGAATTGGTGTAGGGTCTCCTGCTTCGGTCGAGAGGGCGTGGTTGGACTAGACGACCTACAAGGTCCCTTCCAACTCAGTTAATCTGAATTTGAATCTAATGTGAGATGCCTGACTCCAGGAAAATTTCAAGAATTCTGGGGCATAGAAATCAGGCTTCAATACTGTATGTCTTGGGTTTGATTATTCTCAAGTAAGGGATTCATACATAAACTTTTCAGAATTATTGCCATTATTTCAGTGTTCCTAAAACCTTTGGAACTAGTGGGACCATTAGCATCTTAAGAGCATGTTCTTAGGGACCTCAAAAAAAGGCTGCCTAGGTGGACTAGTAAATCACAAAATGATTGCTGGGTCACTTATGAACATCAGTTTACAAGAAGGCAGTCTCTTTCTGTCATTCTTTCTATCAACTTTGCCTTTCTTCTGGGCCAACGGATACATTTCTGGCTCAAAAACTAATATCCAACCACTTTCTATGTTTAGTTTTTAAAAAGACCGATTGGAAAGTCTGACATATCCCTGGATATGGAGATGATGCTGGCTTTTTTAATGAAGAAAATTCATTTTGCTTACAATATTTCTTTGTTTAAGAAACATCAGTGCACTTTACATAATAATAATCAATGCAATAAAAATAGCAACATATCTGAAAGTAATAGAAACAGTAAAACCAATACCTATTCAGAAACTAATCATAATAGTAGCCGATTTACATTCCTGTTTTCCATTACATGAAAAATAACAAAAGAAGATTTTAAAAAACCCAGATAAGACTAGAACCAAGGATTTTCTTACTGATTGTTGGCTTTCATTTTCCGAAGAATGCCATAGTTATAACAAGATACTTCTGGCAAAATTAAAATGTTTTTATGTCCTCTTTTTTGCAGGGGAAAAGGTGGTTTGGAGATGATGGTCAAATTTTAGCATTGCCCAATCCAGTTAAACAACCCCTTACTAGACCTCCATTGTTTCTTACAAAGGGAAACCAAGAGTCGGACCTTGTGATCTTTTATGAAAAGGTAAGTTGCTTATTGCATGTTGTTAGATGTCTCAGTACAGAATGGCTGAATACAAATCACTGCCCAATTCAGTATTTTTCAACTTTGGCAAACTTAAGATGTGTGGATTTCAACTCTCAGAATTCCCCAGCCAGCTTCATAGACCTTAGACTGCATGGTCTGCATTATCTACATGAAGGGCTTCTGGCAAGGGATGAGCAGCACCTCATAAGAATTGGGAAGAATGTGTTCAGAAAGCAGCTGGCTCAACTTATCAGAAGGGCTTTAAACTAAAATTGAGGGGGGGGGAGGATGATCAATCCTTAGGATCTTTAGGGCCTAATAAAGCATAAATAATAAAACACAATAAAATACAACCAATCAAACAATGAGAAAATAAACTCGGAAATAAAGTAGGAGATATAGGAAGCGTACAGCCATTCGGGACTCAGTGCCTATACACAAACACCCAAAGCTTGGGGAACAAATGGTGAACTTGAAGTACTAGTACACTAGGGCAGGTATGATATAGTTGCCATTACTGAAACTTGGTGGGATGAAACTCACAACTGGAATGTATTGATGGAAGGATGCAAACTGTTCAAAAGAAACAGACCAAACAAGTGGAGTAGAGTTGCAATATATGTAACAAATAACTATATATCTACAAAATAATCCCCATCTCCACAATCCCCATTTCAGACACACCAACAACAGCCAAGCCTCCTACAACCTACCCTATCCCATTGGGTCCACCACCTCTGGGTGATTACAGAGAATGAGGTGCATGGTCTATTTCACAGACAAAAGCCAGGAAAAGCACCAGGCCCAGACAATATTGTGCTGACCAACTGGCCCCCATCTTTACCTGCAGCTTTAATAAATCACTAGAGATGTGCTATGTTCATTCTTGCTTCAATGCTCTACTATCATCCCAGTGCTGAAGAAACCTTCTATCAAGGAACTGAATGACTTCAGACCGGTTGCTCTGACATTTGTAGTTATGAAGACCTTTGAAAGGCTAGTGCTGTCCCACGTGAAAACTATCACGGATCCACTGTTAGATTCCTTGCAATTTGCCTACCAAGCAAATAGAACGACAGGTGGTGCTGTTAATAGCACTCTGCACTACATCCTACAACATCTTGAATCTCCAAAGACCTATGCAAGGGTCCTCTTTGTAGACTTCAGCTCAGCATTCAGTACCATCATACCAGACATTCTTCTAACTAAACTAAGTCAGCTAGCTGTATCTGACCATACTTGTAAATGGATCACAAGCATCCTAACGGACAGGAAGCAGTAGGTGAAGCTGAGCAAAATCACATCAGATACCTGTACCTTTCCACTTCTCACTATATATACCAATGACTGCAACTCAAAAGATCCCTTTGTTAAAGTACTGAAGGGGTCAAGCTATTTTGTAAAGCACCTGTAGGCCAGACAAGGAATAATGGATAGAAACTGAACAAGGAGAGATTTAACCTGGAAATAAGGAGAAACTTTCTGACAGTGAGAACAATCAACCAGTGGAACAGCTTGCCCTTGGAAGTTGGGGGAGCTTCATCACTTGAGACTTTCAAGAAGAGATTGGACTGCCATTTGTCAGAAATGGTGTAGAGTCTCTTGCTTGGGTGGGGGGTTGGACTAGATGACCTACAAGATCCCTTCCAACTCTGATTATCTGTTATCTGTTTGCAGATGATACAACAGTTATTGGTCTCATTTGAGACAATGATGAATCTGCATACAGATGGGAGGTTGAATAACTAGCCTTGTGCAACCAGAACAATCTTGAACAGAATATACTCAAAACCATAGAAATTGTGCTTCTTCTTCTCTCGTGTCGCTACACTTTTCCCAGCCACTGTAGAACACAGGCTCTGGCACAGGCTCAAACCCCATGTTTGGTGACAGGTTGGTGTAGCGTGGTAGAAGGATTCGCAGGTAAACATGTACCTGACAGGGACCGCGACGTGAACGCTCCTTCTATGGCCCCCAGAAATTGTGCTGACCAGACAGTATATAGTTGATTGGGAATTGGGAGCTGTCCCCTTAAGGGAATGCCTCATGGGGAATGTAGTTCATGTCATGTGGTCACATCTGTAATCCTGATTGGTCACTGAATTGACCCTTGGTTGGGTTGAGGGAGTTTCCTTTATTCTTGCTTGGACCCCAGCATCATGCTGGTGTCTTTCCCTTTGCTCCATCGTTATGGGATGAAGATAACTATATTTTCACACTATGAAGACAACTATGCAAAGATTGGGCATTAGATGAATCTCAACATAACTGTGAGTTATCCTTGAGGATGCCTATTACAATCCAATAAAGAAACTTTGTATGGAAACCTTTGTAGAGTTTACCTAACTGTCTTTATATTCAGCCAGGAAGTTAAAAACAGAACAGAAATGGTGCTAGATTTTAGGAGAAACCCTCCTATATCACCACCTCTTAAAATACTAGACAACACAATATTAACAGTAGAGAGACCTTCAAGTTTCTAGGTTCTATTAAATCTCAAGACTTAAAATGGACACCTAGCATCAAAAATATCATTAAAAAAGCACAACAAAGAATGCTTTTTCTGCACCAAGTCAGAAAGCTCAAATTGCCCAAAAAGCTGCTGATTCAGTTCTATAGAGGAATCATTGAGTCTGTCACCTGCACCTCTATAACTGTCTGGTTTGGCTTTGCAACCAAACAAGACAAATACAGATTTCAACGGACAATTAGAACTGCAGAAAAAACAATTGCTACCAATCTGCCTTCCATTGAGGACCTGTATATAGCATGAGTCAAAAAGAAGGCTATGAAAATATCTACAGACTCCTCACATCCTGGACATAAATTATTTCAACTTCTACCTTCAAAATGATGTTGTAGGACACTGCATACCAGAACAACTAGATACAAGGACAGTTTCCCCCCCTGAATGTCATCACTCTGTTAAACAACTAATTCCCACAACAATGTCAAACTACTTAGCAAAACTGTATTACTGTTATTCTTCTCATCCTTCCTATTACCTAACTCTTCCCACTTATGACTATAACTGTTGCTTGTATCTTTACAATTTATTTGTTTCCTAGTATGATTATCACTAAGTGTTGTATCTTACAATTCTTTTTTTTTGGGGGGGGAATATATTTTTATTTTTTTAATATTTTAAAAACATCTCTTTCAGTGAACAACGTGGTTCCAGGTTTACACTTCAACACAAACATGACCTTAGTACATATTTATCACATTCCATTCTATATCATATCATTATTTCCATTTTCCAGCAAATTTTCTCCGTTCTTATTTTCTTAACACTTATTTTCAATTTATATCTTATCTTAATTCCTTTTTTAATAAATGTTCTCAAATCTTATTCTATAATCTTAACATTCTTATTTTTAAATTCTAAATACATTATACCTTTATACTTTTATCTGTCACATTTGCAATTTTGTCACATACTTTGATTTCATGACTGAATAAATTCCATATTAAATCTTTTTTTTTTAAAGAATGTTATTGATTTTCTACAGACAAATAAGACAAACAAAACATTAAAACATCAACTCTCATATGTACATCCAGCGTGTCGGTTGG
>BHEV01067348.1:0-14874 GCA_004319985.1 Emydocephalus ijimae | reverse complement strand
TGGATACGCGTTCTGCTGCAGGGCGTGGTTCAAGGTGGCCCGGTAGTCCCCACAAATTCGGATTGACCCGTCTGACTTAATAGGTGTTACAATAGGGGTTTCCCACGGGGAATGATCGATGGGCTCCAACACCCCCTGAGCTATCAGTCTGTCGAGTTGTTCGTCGATTTTCGATTTTAAGGCAAACGGAACTTGACGGGGCTTCAAGCGAATGGGAGCTACTTTTGGATCTAGGCTGAATGAGATCGGGGTCCCCTTGTACTCGCCTAAGCTGTCCGCGAAGATGTCCCTGAACTCAGAGATAAGGTCTTCCTCCCAGTCACAGCCACCGACTCGGTTTACGCCAGCCACTTCAATGCCGAGTGGCGCGAACCATTGGAGGCCCAGTAGGCTAGGCCTATCTCTATCGATGACCATTAAAGGTAAGTACGCTGTGTGCTTCTTGAAGGAGACTCGGACTCGGCAGGAACCAACAACGGGGATTCGATTCCCCTGGTAGTCCTTGAGGATGAGGCGTTGGAAACAGATCTTGGCGTTGAATTGTGGGGATGAATTGCTTGAGTGTCTTCCAAGACACCATCGAGAGGGACGATCCCGAATCGATCTCCATATGGCAAGACTGGTTTTCGATGGCTACCGTGACTCAGATTTTCTTAGTGTCCAAGGTTGCGGCGTGACCGATAGTGATAGTATGGTGAGCCTCTTCTCTCTGCAAAGTTCGATTTCTGTAGGAGTGGTTTACTGGCGCTCGCCTTACAGGACGGTTTCCTGTCGATTGGCAATAGTTAGCCCCTTTTGAGGCCTGGCTGGGCTCTGGCAAGCTGCGGCGGACCCGTCCGATGTGGCCTCGTTTCCCGCACTCATGGCAGAGTGCGTCGCGGAATTTGCATTCGGACCTGACATGGTTGGCTCCACAGCCAGCGCAAGGGCGTACGGGCTTCGGATGATGGTCCCAGTTGGACCGCAATCGGTGGACCCCTTCTTCGTCGCTGTCTGACGACAAAGAGAGGTCCTCGTGGTGCGTTGTCGCAAGCTGCCCTACTGAGCTGGGTGGTGGTGGTACTGGAGCGCGGTTTCGGCGAAGTTGTGCAGCCGACTTCCTGGTTGCTTCTGCTGCAGTAGCATTGGCGATGGCGTCGGCAAGGCTGATGTCGCCTTTCGCCATCAGCTTGCTTTGTACGCCTGGTGCATCTAGTCCCAGAACTATGCGATCTCTTTGTGCTTCTTCTAAATCGGTGAATCCGCAGAGGCCTCCCAAATTTCGGAGGTCTGCTATGAAGTCGGCCACGCTTTGTCCCTTCCACTGGCTCCTCTGATAAAACTCGTGGCGTCTCATGAGCGTAGGCATGGTCGGAGCGTAGTGGTCTCGCAGGATAGGTTCAAGGTCGTCCCAATCCATGGCCTTCACTTCTCGGGGTTTGGCTAGTGCTTTAGCCATCTTAAATACGGTTGGACCGCAATGCGTTAGGAACACCGCCCATTTCTTTCCTGGTGTGGCGTCCTTTAAGTTGTTCGTCTCTCGGAACATTTGGAAGCGATCCATGTAGGACTCCCAGTCCTCTTGTGTTGGATCGAACAGAGTGGGTGGTACGATGCCACCGGACATGGTTCCGTTGTTGGCGTCGTCTGTCATGTGCTCAGTTTTTCTTCTTGGTTCCGTTGTTCAGATGTCTCCAAATCCCACCTTCGTCACCAGTGTTAAGTTTTGAGCATGGGTGAGAAAGAATGGAGACAAGCCTCTGAATGGTGAACTTCAGCTCTTTATTTACATTGTGACTTCTTGCTTTAACAGCAGTAAAACCCGCCTTATATAGGCAACCCTTGTAACGTTTAACCAATAACGAGCTAGGAACACTAGCTCTTATAACCAATAAGAACTCTCTATTAAGGGCCAATCGGATTCCCCGGAACGGGCCAATCCGGTCCGGCCGCTTAACAGCCAATCAGAAGTGCAGGGCCACAACCCTGCACTTACTCCAAGCTCACACTTTATTAATCATATTGCATACACAACAAACCCCCCTCAGGGGCCGCAAAGCGCTCTCTGCCCTTCTGACACCAGCCCAGCCTCCTCCCACCACACTTCTCTTCCTCCTCACCAGAAGCATTATTTTTGGAGAGACTGCGGGATTGTCCCACCTGGTCTTCAGTACTGGCTTATCAGGTTCCCACCCCCAATACCAGTTCAGAGATTCCTTTCCCCCCCTCAACAGTCAGAGAAAGAGAGAGGGGGGGAGGGGGGAGGGAAAGAGAGAGACGAGACAGAGGGGGAATAGATTAAGGAGAGATGAGAGAGCAAGAGATAAGAAACAGAAAAAAAGATGAGAAGGAGAAAAAGAGAGATGAGAGAGAAATGAGAAAGAGATGAGAGAGAGAGAGATGAGAAGGAGGGGGAGAAAGAAAAAGAGATGAGAGAGAGAAAGATGAGAGGGGGGAGAAAGAAAATAGAAAAATGGCTCTTTGAGTGTTTAAGGTTACAGACTCTGGGTTAGGCAAAGTGAACCCTGTGGTCATTAACCAAACACTGGTTGTTAAGTCCATTTTACCTAATGGGCATTTTTAACCAAAAACCAGAAGGGATTGTTGGAAACTGGCAAAAAACATAGAAAACCTCAGTCACATGACTGTGTGGGATGTTGTAATTGATCATAAGAATATGTGTGTGTGTGTGTGTGTGTACATGGCTGTCAAAACTCCAAAAACAAGTCAAGTAGCTCTGGGGAGGTCAATCGTAAATTAAAACACTTGCTAAGTAACCGGCCATTAAGCAAGGACCACTTGTATTTGGTTTGCCAGTCACTTGGCCACCTGGCCATGCCCATCCAATCACATGGCCACCTTGCCATGCCCACCAGTCACCTGGCCACCTGGCCATGCCCACTAACTAAGCCACGCCCACAGAACCAGTTGTTAAAAAATTTGAAATCCCACCCCTGCAGTGGTCCCCATCTCCCCCATTGTGAAATGCTCCTTCACTGTGCTGCGCATGGCGGGCAGGGCATGGAGGTGTCGGGAGCTGCAGCAGAGGGCTGAAAGAGCTCCAGAGCTGCGGGTTGCCAACACCCATCCTATCCCCTTGAATAAAAACCATATATTTTTGTATCGTTTTAACACATGTACACACACAAACAAAACACTTGTTTTTACAGATATGAGAGCTATCCAAATATTTTGAAAGAAGTGCATCAGATTGCATAAATGCTTTCATGTTCCTCTTTCTGTTGTATAGTTACATATTTTTCCAGATATGTACAGCCCTTCTCCCCACCCCACCCCAACTGTTGCTTCTTCTCCCTCCAGAAGCAAACTCAAAAGAATGGCTGTTATGTTAATGAAAAGATAGCTGGAGCAGTTTTGAAGCAGCTTTTCAAACAGCCATGCCTGCTTGTAAGAAGATGCCGCTGGCTACTGCATCAACCTCTTAAAAAGCAGCTTCAGACACACTCCCATCCCGTGCATTCTGAAGAGTCTCTTTTGAAAGATTTGCATTGCTATAATAAATGTGCTTGCTTGAATCCTTTGCATTGATGATACCCACTTGCCTTTAATTCCAGCAATAACACTTTAGTCTCAGAACAGCGTGATCACAATTATCCATGATAAAAAGCCAATCTGTTGGTAAATCTAGATCTGCTGCCATCTGTCTTTACAATATTTACTTTTCAAATATTTGTGGTGGTGCCTTAGTGGTGGAATCCATAATGTGAAAATGGCCAATAAAAGCCTGTTGGATTCATGGGCAGTAGCAACTCTGGATCCAGTCTCACTATCCAGATCCCATTGCATAGGGGATATGCAATGATTGTCTGTCTTTCCTAAAAATCCAATTGCTCTGATTCAATAGTTACCTGAGATTCATCCCAGCCAGTAAGATAGATGTTGTAGCTGAGAAAATCTGTCTGATTCTTTTCTTGCATTTGAGCCTCCACTGATTGTAAGAGATCAGCAAACCATTCAAAGGCATGGGTATCACGGCACAGCCAATAAAAATAGATCTGAGGGAATAAAATTGAATTTGTTCACATTATTACATCTTCTTTAGTTAGGTGACCTCATCCGCTTTTTTCCCCTTAAACCCATAAAATACTGTCACATCTGACAATCTCTTGGCTATAATAATGTAGGTATCAACTAGCATAGAAGTGAAAGAAATATTTAAAATGTGAGTTGATTTTCTTCATTCAGAGTAACAGAAACATCAATACACAGCTGGCAAACCCAGATGTCTTTCCCAAGTTCAACTGTATTAAGTTCATGTTTTTACTTTAAAGAGAGTACTAAGCTCATGTTTTAAAAGCTAGTCTAATGCTTTTGCAAGAGAACATTAAACACTTACAGTGAACTTGAATACCTGATAAGTGTCAGATATCACTCAGACAGGTGTTCAGTATCACTAAGCCAAAAGTCCCTGTCTTGATAATTTTGTCACCTCTGGAAGCATTGCTGCTTTTCTGTGGCTTCTACCAACAAGGTTTTGTGTGACCATATTCTTTTCACTATTCTTATTATTACTATTCTTGACTCACTAGAAATTTTTGTGATTGGCCAATAAGACTCACATGCAGTTCCAATTTGCATGTTATCATTTGTGTAATATCGTGTTTAACTTAATTCCCTTGGGAAAGTGTCATTTTCTCTGCTCCATTCCAAGTTTAGAAGTTTATTGTTATTATGCATGAAGCAAGAGGAGCCAAGCAAATGCCAATTGCTAACTGCATCAGCAACCAAATAGTCAGTGAAGAATAATTTTTTCATAGAAAACTGTGTTAGAAAAAGAGTGTGTTGGAAGAAATGCAGATAAAAAACTATAGACCCATCTCTTTACTGAATGCTGACTATAAAATATATGCTTCAATAATGGCAGAGAGACTAAAAAGGTTTCTAAATGAATTTATATGTTCAGATCAAAATGACTTTTTGCCTAAGAGACAGATTAAAAACAATATGAGAATAATTTTAAATACATTGGAATACTATGAAGCACATCCTGGAAAACAAATGGCGTTGATCTTCTTAGATGCGCAGAAAGCATTTGACAACATAAATTTGCAATTTATGTTGTTACAATTAAAATATATGGACTTTGGTGAGAGATTTATTAACATGATACCATAAATAAATATCAAAGGTGATGGTAAATGGAGATACGACAGAGAAGTTTAATATAAAAAAGGCATGACAAGGATGTCCACTATCTCATTTTCTAGTCATATTGACATTGGAAGTGCTAAATAGAAATATTAGACAAGACATGATAGCGGTCTTCCAATATTTGAGGGGCTACCACAGGGAGGAAGGGGTCAAGCTATTTTCTAAAGCGCCTGTTGGCCAGACAAGGAATAATGGATGGAAATTGAAAAAGGAAAGATTTAACTTGGAAATAAGGAGAAACCTTCTGACAATAAGAACAATCAACCAATGGAACAGCTTGGCCTCGGAAGTTGTGGGAGTGCCATCACTTGAGACTTTCAAGAAGAGATTGGACTGCCATTTGTTAGAAATGGTGTAGGGTCTCCCGCTTGGGTAGGGGGTTGGACTAGATGACCTACAAGGTCCCTTCCAATTCTGATTATCTGTTATCTGTTAAGTTAAAGGTATGGAAATAAAAAAGAAACAATATAAATTACAGGCATTTGCAGATGATTTGGTCTTTATCTTGGAAGACCCACAAGAAATGGATTCAAACTAATTAGGAAAATAGAAGAATATGATGAAGTTGCAGGACTGCAAATAAATAAAGAAAAAAACCAAAATAATAGTTTACAGATATACAGAAAAAAGAACTAACGAGGAAATTTAGGTATACAGATAGTCAAGAAAGTTATTATAAATTGGCACAACAAATTAAAATGGATTTAGAGAAATGGAAAAATCTTCAACTGTCATTGATGGGAAGAGTAGCCACCATAAAAATGAATATCCTGCCAAGATTACTATATTTATTCCAAACAATACTAATAAAACTGGAGAAAAAATATTTTGAAAAATTAAATAAAACAATATTAAACAATATTTGGCAAGGATAAACTTGAAAATGTTGCAAGATTCTAAAAGTAGAGGTGGTTTTTGGCTACTAGATTGGGATTGTATTATCAGGCTTCAACACTCACATGGGTTAAAGAATGGATTGGATTGAGGAACAAGAGATTACTGACCTTGGAGGGACATGATCTTGGATCAGGTTGGCATGCTTTTTTATGATATGGAAAAAGCAAAATACAAAGCTATTTCCAAAGACACTATGTTAGGAACGTATTATTCACACAGAGGAAGCAAGATCCAGCTGTGATTGGGAGAAAGACACACACACAGGCGTACACATATCTCCCTTACTTTTCTGGGCTATAAAATTAAAATTTAGAGACTCACCTTCTTTCCATGCAGCCTTTGAACTCAACACTCAAAAACCCTTTTAAAATCTTTGTTCCAAATGGCCAAGGTCCAGGAAACTCACCCACAGACTCAATGGGTCTGCTGCTGGCAAAGGTCTGCTTACCTGGACCAAGTCCATTGGTCAGGTTAGCTTGGAGTCCCATCTGCTGAGTGCCAAATTGTTGGAAGAAATATCCTTCTGGGTTTAGTTCCAAATGGGGAAAAAGACACTGGATTCATGGAAGTTGCTTGGAAAGAAGGTTTAATGGTGGATAGAACCACATGTCTTGGAGCTCCTGAGCGAAAAGGGAAGAAATGTTGAGAGTCCCTTGGTTTTATACCATCTCTGTGCTTTGAACTTGCTTCCTGTTCCTGTGGCAAGAAATGTATCCTGATTGGTTGTCAGACTCCCATGGGGCCATGCAGGAGTAGCTTGGTTGAATCCTGCTGGGTGATGCAATCTTCCCAGGTGCCATGTGGTGAGATGGGTAGAGGGCTAATCCTATCATACCCTGATCCCATCACCCTGGTGCTGAAGCGGGACAGGGAGCTGCAGGAAGCTGCTTTGTCTTTAAAGACATGTTTCTCTTTTTCTCATCCAGGGAAATATAATATTCTGCCTTTGTATATTTCCTAGAATATTTCATTCTTCTAGGATAGGGATGGGTGCTAACTTTCTACAAAAGAAACACTGTTTTAAAATCAGGAAGAAAATTGCAATGTTAAGTTGCTTCTGCTATTAGCTGAGGATAAAACAAAAAAATATTGTGAGAACATAAGAGAAAAAAGCAGTTATTGGAACATGTTTAGGCTATAGTTAGAGACAAGTGTGGACAATTCCTAACTTATTCACATAATCTGTCTCCATATATATATTATAATATAAATCTGTCTTCTTCAAATTGCCCATATTAATTGGAAATTGTAAAGTCCACGACATCTGAAAAAAGATGGGGAAGGGTGGGAAAAGTTGGATGTGAAATAGTAGTTCTGTACATCAACATACTCATGAATGAATCACAGCTGGGCCTATACAGCTCCCTAGTTTTATATATGCTAGTGAATGCTAGAAAACAAATGTTGAATGCTCAGGAACAGATTGGGGGCGTACCTTTTTGAGTCTTAAGTCCATGGCATTATTGCAGTACTTATACCACACAGATTTGAGGATTGATGCAAAAGGGGTAACTCCTATGCCAGCTCCAACAAGCATCACGGTTTCATAACTGAACACATCTTCACTAGCAGTACCAAAGGGACCATCTACAGCTATCCTAGAATGGAAAGATAGAGTTTCAGATTTCATTGTTGTTGTTTTTGAAAGACATTGTTACTGAATCATACTGTAATAATCTACCACCAGGCTGAAGTCAACCTTATTCTATTTAGGGACTATTCCATATTTTGAAGAATTGTGTTACTTTATTTTAATTGTGATCAGAGCCCATAATAATAAAGCAAAGATGGTACCAATAATAGGGACCTTGGGTGCAATAAATACATGAATTCCTCATCTTACTGAGCACAGCCACATTTGATATTATATTTGTCTGTGAGACATGGTTGAATGCATCTTTTCCAGACTCCATTACCACAGTCAGAGAATATCACATTTATCAGTCAGATCACGAAATCCGTAGAGGAGGTGGAGTTGCTATCTTCTATAAAAAATATCTAAATCTAAGAAAGATTCAAATTAGACAGGAGCTTGCTCTTCTAGAGACCATCATTTGTGAACTGTCCTTAAATACCACTATCCGCTTCTTACTATGCTACAGAGCCCTGGATTATGACATAGTTCATGCAAACAAACTAACTTCACTGCTGACATGGGCTGCCTCTTGTCCACACCCTCTTATTTTCCTTGGTGACCTCAATCTACCTCTTATCGATTGGACCCTATGGGTACATCTGAACCCATAGATGCAATCCTGTACAATGCCGTTACCACACTGGGACTGGATCAATTAGTAACTAACAACACTAGTCTCAACAGCTGCCTCAACCTCATCTTCTGCAACAGCTCAAACTCAATTTATGGTCTCCAAATATAAGAACCCTTTTCAAACAGTGATCACAGTATGATTGACTTTTGTCTCAATTTACGTCCTTACAAAGAAAACCATAATGATGGATCTCCAAAATACAATTTCAAAAAAGCCACCTATGATCTCACAGATGCTGACCTATCATCTCTTGATTGGCACATTCTGTTCTCTAACTGTAATACTACAGAAGACCATTATAATGCATTCTTACTTGAACTTGAAAGAGACATTAAAATATATGTACCATTAGTAATCCCTAAAAAAAAACACAAATTACCCATAACAATAAGGAAACTTCAATTAAAAAATCACTATGGCGTAAAAACAAAACTAGCTGTGTAGCAAACTTTAAAAACCGATACAATAACTTATTCCGACAATTATAGGCAGAATGCACAAATTACTACTGCAAGCAGGAGGAAAACCTGTGTACAAAATCTACCTGCGCCTTCTACAATTTTATGAATACCAAACTTAAAGATTCAAGAACCATTCCACCTCTAAAGGGATCAAATGGGAAAGACTACAGTGATGAAGCTGTTAAGGCCAACCTCTTCAACACATTCTTCAGTTCAGTCTTTGTAAACAGCAATGGCTCATGTCCCACATTTCCTAGTCAAACCACAACTAACTGCAATGATATAATACATATTGACTTTACAGAAGAGACCACTAAAGGCACTACGAAACCCTAAACTATCCCTATCTATTGGCCCCGATGGATTATGTGCATATTTCTTTAAAAAGCTCTCCTCTGCCATAGCAGAACCACTAAGCATTATATATGATATATCATTCAAAACCAGCTCTTTACCAAACCTATGTTCCTTAGCTACGGTCATACCTATCTTCAAAAAAGGTGACCCCAGCCTGGTTGAAAACTACAGACCAATCTCACTGTTGTGTCATGTGCAAAGTCATGGAATCAATCATTAACCAATTCATCACCCTCCACTTAGAACCAAATAACCTAACCTCCAAAAAAACAATTTGGTTTCAGGAAAAATTTGTCCTGCAACCTACAACTCCTACACTGCAAAAACATATGGACTACTCTACTCAACCAGGAAAAGCAAAAGATGCAATTTACATCTGCAGAGCCTTTGATTCAGTGGTACATGACAAACTACTGTTAAAACTAAACTCTTATGGCATTTTTGGATCCCTTCATAAGTGGGTTACTGAATTCCTGTCAAACAGGCAACAAATAGTAAAAATAGGGAGTGCTATATCAAAGCCTGCTCCAGTTAACAGCGGTGTCCTCCAAGGCAGCATTCTAGGACCCACAACCTTTATACTCTATATAAATGACCTTTGCAATCACCTTATAAGCAACTGTGCCCTCTTTGTGGATGATGTAAAACTATTCAATACCACTGACAATGCTACTTGATGTTCTTGATTATGTGTCTGAATGGTCAAACAGTTGGAACTCCAAATCTCAACCAGCAAATGCTTTGTTCTACACATTGGTAAAAAAAAAATCAGTATACCAAATACAAGCTAGGCGGATATGACCTTGTTGATAACCCTCACTCTGTCAAGGACTTCGGAGTACTCATATCTAATGATCTAAGTGCCAGAGTTCATTGTAACAGCATTGCCAAAAAAAGCATTAAGAGTTGTAAATCTAATCTTATGAAGCTTCTTCTCTGGAAATATTGAATTGCTAACTAGGGCATACAAAACCTTTGCTAGACTAATACTCAAATACAGCTGTTCAGTCTGGAATCTGCACTGTATATCGGACATTAATACAATTGAGTCCCGAAGTATTTCACGAGAAGAGTATTACACTCCTCTGCTCACAACAGAATACTCTATATCACCAGGCTTGAGATTTTGGGTTTGGACAACTTTGTACTATGCCGCCTATGATTAGACTTAAGCGTAGCACACAAAATTATCTGCTACACAATGTCTTAACAGTTAATGACTACTTCAGCTTCAACCACAATAATACAAGAGCACTTAACAGATACAAACTCAATGTTAACCGCTCCAAACTTGATTGAGAAAGTAGCAACAGAGTGGTCAATGCCTGGAATGCATTACCTGACTCTGTTGTTACATCCTCAAACCCTCACTCTTTTAACCTCAAACTATCCATTTTTGACCTCACCCCATTCCTAAGAGGTAAGGGGTGTACATAAGTGCACCATCGTGCCTCCCGTCCCTGTCCTCTTGTCCCCATTTATTCGTACCTATTTCCTGTATTCTTACTCATGTTTATACTTATACCTATTGTCTTGAAAGTGATTGACAAATCAAATAAATAAATAAAATCCCAAAACTTCTGCACTACTTGAATACATTGACAATGACAAAATCATTATCAGTCAGTTGTAAAAGACAGCTTTATTTGGAACAGCTTATATCCTGCAATGAAACCTTTAAGACCATCAAGCAATATCATCTGTCAATTCCAGACAACATTCCTGCAACAGCTTACACCCCAGAGGTGGTATTCAGCAAGTTCTGACCAGTTCTGGAGAACTGATAGTTGAAATTTTGAGTAGTTTGGAGAATCTGTAAATATTACCTGAGTGGAGATTTTACACTATCCTTCCCCTGCCATGCCCACCAAGCCACGCCCACAGAACTGTTTGTAAAAAAATTTGAATCTCACTACTGTTACATCCATGATACCTTTAATTAATTCAACAACATCTGCCTATCCCAGGTCCTTGAGAAGGACTTGATAGGTAGATAAAAATGCTAAATCCAATCTAAACATCTGGCTATCTGCAGCAAGCCAAAATGATAATTGTAATGCATTCTACTTTGAGTTGCCACTATTGAGAAACTCATCTCTTTATGTCAAGGAATATCTGATCTTTCATAGTACAATTAAGCCATTTAAGATTTTTTTCCATTTTGATAGTAGTGAATAGCACTGAAAGGGTCCAAACTTAATTTTATGATTGACACTTTATAACAAGTTATTTCATAGAAAATATAATCACTATTATGAGTACATACTTAGGAAGTTTCCAAGCTTCTTGGAGTTGTTCTTTGTCACAGCCACAAGCTTCAAACAAACCTTCTGTCCAGTCCCCTACAACACGTATGTGAATGCTGAAATAATCTTCTTCAGGGGCAGAAGTCAGTGTGAAAGGATGCCATTCCAGTACAGACACTTCAGGACATTTGACAAAAATGTACTGTCCAACTTCCATCTTAAAGCCTTTCTTTTTCATCTGGAGCTCAAAGGTTTGGAAAGGATGTGTGACAACCTGACACAAGAAAAAAAATTCTCTGAATGCCAGAAGAAATCCAAGTTTGTCCTGAATTAACACAAGTTTGATAAAGAAAGTAACAAAAGGTATTCCAATATTTATCAAAATTTGAATGAAATTCATTCATTCAAATCATTTTGAATATCTTAATATTTTAATGCTGGGAAGAGATTTGCAAATAAATATGTTAAATACTTTAATAATTAATTTGGAAATCTTTTCCCAGCATTGGGTCTTATTATGTGTAGGTATCTATATCTGTAAGTGTCACTGATGATAAGGCAACAATAAAATGACTAACGTTTTGAGTGGCATGAGACATGTAAGGCACCTTAATGACTCTTACCTTTGTAATAACCACTTTTTGCTGTGAGCGCCAAAATCTCACCAGTCTCTCACAAACATACAGAATCATAGGGCCAATGACCCATTTCCATGTCTGCCAACAGAATGAGTAAAAGCAGAATGAAGAATTGTTTAACTTTTCTTAATAAATGTTTACACGATGCTATTCCTTGAATTCATCTAACATGGTTCAACTGAAACAATGGCTTTCAAACCATTGTCACTAAGTTCATACATGTTAAACTAAAATTAATCCCTTTATGATTTAGCACGAGATGTGAACTCACTCTCTTAAATAGAAAGACTGCTGCTTTGTATATACCAGAATTTGTTCCAGTTGTGAAACCAGACATTAGCCTCTTGTACAGACAAGAAGTTCATTGTTTGCAAAAGCTTACAGTTATAGGTAAATAGGAAGTTGCATCTTTCACAAATCTCTAATTTCAGAAGTCTATTGCTGTTAAGAGAGATGTTGTCCTTTGTCTGAAACTATTCTTGAACATATCAATGAAAAGATGTTAACATCAAATACTGTTCAAATAAATCAAATCAAATAAATAATGTTCATATAAGTTATGGTCTGATTGAACCCTCAACTGTTTTAACTTTCCTTTTTTCAGCAAACTCTAACATTAACATTAAAAATTCAGCAGTCTTTACAGTTGTATAGTTTTGTTTTGTTTTTAAAAGGAAGCAAGAGATCATACCATGGGAGGATTTCCAGCAAACTGTGGTTTAGGACATGAAGATATTTTTCCCCAGACTGTGTAATTTTGGGCACAATATTTTGGTTTATGCACCACAAAGCTCTCAGGGGTCTGCCTCCGTACAATTCTTCTGCAAAAAAACAAAAACAAAAAACCAAGCATTAGTAGCAATAATACTGATCCATTGTAAAAACATCCACAGCAATTAAACAAAAACCATGGCAGGAATATTTGCACTAATTCTGAAAACAGCATATTGATGGAATATATATTTATTGATGTATATTTCCCATGATAATCACTCATCATAATTCAGACATTTGTACCAATCCATGGTATAATCATGGCATGTTAAACATGCCACATATGTTGCGGTTTATATATCATACTACATCAAAATGAACAAACATTGTATCATAGTGCAATATGTGAACTACGAACAGTATGTTCCATTGCTTATTAAATAATTGTAATTTATGTACCTACATTTTAGCTACTTTCTAGTCCACATATATGGGCTATGTAATTTAAACAGTTGCATATTTAGAACAACAACCAATCCCATTACATATACAGGTGAAATTCAAATTTTTTTGAATATCATGCAAAAGTTCATTTATTTCAGTAATGCAACTTAAAAGGTGAAACTAATATATGAGATAGACTCATCACATGCAAAGCAAGATAGTTCAAGCTGTGATTTGTCATAATTGAGATAATTATGGCTTACAACTCATGAAAACCCCAAATCCACAATCTCAGAAAATTAGAACATTACATGCAATCAAAAAAACAAGGATTGTACATACAACAATATCGGACCTCTGAAAAGTATAAGCATGCATATGTACTCAGTACATATGGGCCCCTTTTGCAGCAAGTACTGCCTCAATGCGGCGTGGCATAAAAGCTATCAGTCTGTGGCACTGCTGAGGTGTTATGGAAGACCAGCATGCTTCAATCGCGACCTTCAGCTCTTCTGCATTGTTCGGTCTCATGTCTCTCATCTTTCTCTTGGCAATGCCCCATAGATTCTCATAGGGGGATTCTCTATGGGGTGCAGGTCAGGCAAGTTTGCTGGCCAATCAAGCACAGTAATCCCACGGTCATTGAACTAGGTTTTGATGCTTTTGGCAGTGTGGGCAGGTGCCAAGTCCTGCTGGAAAATGAAGTCAGCATCCCCATAAAACTCATCTGCGGAAGGAAGCATGAAGTGCTCCAAAATCCCCTGGTAGATGGTTGTGTTGACCCTGGACTTAATTAAGCACAATGGACCAACACCAGCAAATGACATGGCTCCCCAAATCAACACAGATTGTGGAAACTTCAAGCATCTTGCAGTGTGTGCCTCTCCATTCTTCCTCCAGACTCTGGGTCCTTGGTTTCCAAATGAGACACAAAAGTTGCTCTCATCAAAAAAGAGGACTTTGGACCACTGAGCAACAGACCAGGTCTGTTTTTCTTTAGCCCAGGTAAGATGTTTCTGATGTTGTTTGTTGTTCAGGAGTGGCTTGACAAGAGGAATACAACATTTGAAGCTCACGTCCAGGATCTGTCTGTGTGTGGTGGCTCTTGATGCACTGACTCCAGCCTCAGTCCACTCCTTGTGAAAGTCCCCAACACTTTTGAATGGCCTTTTCCTGACAATCCTCTCCAGGCTGCGGTCATCCCTGCTGCTTGTGCACCTTTTTCTTCCACACTTTTCCCTTCCACATAACTTTCTATTAATGTGCTTTGATACAGCACTTTGGGAACATCCAACTTCTTTTGCAATTACCTTTTGAGGCTTTCCCTCCTTGTGGAGGGTGTCAATGATGGTTTTCTGCACAACTGTTAGGTCAGCGGTCTTTCCCATGATTGTAATTCCTACTGAACCTGACTGGGAGACCATTTAAAGGCTCAGGAACCCTTTGCAGGTGTTATGGCTTAATTAGTTGATTAGAGTGGGACACTTTGAGTCTAGAATATTGAACCTTTTCACAATATTCTAATTTTCTGAGATTGTGGATTTGGAGTTTTCATGAGCTGTAAGCCATAATCATCTCAATTTTGACAAATCACAGCTTGAACTACCTTGTTTTCCATGTAATGAGTCTATCTCATATATTAGTTTCACCTTTTAAGTTGCATTACTGAAATAAATGAACTTTTGCATGATATTCT
>BHEV01067347.1:0-15331 GCA_004319985.1 Emydocephalus ijimae | reverse complement strand
AGAAAGAAAGAAAGAAAGAAAGAAAGAAAGAAAGAAAGAAAGAAAGAAAGAAAGAGCATGAGAGAAAGAAAGAAAAAAAGAAAGAGGAAGGAAGAAAAAGAAAGAGGAAAGAGGGGGGAGAGAGAAAACTCTATTATTTTTAATTGTTCCATTATTTATTATATATTAATATTTTACACTGTCCCTATACCTAGAGTGATTTTACTGCCATTTTTTTTCCCCACGGCTACCACATATTTTGCCCAGGACTACCACATATTTTAGGGTTTACATACATTCAATGTCTATAGTCCAGAGCATAAATACATGTGTGTTTAACAGAGTTGAAAGGGACTTTAGAGGTCTTCTAGTCCACCACCCCCCCCGCTCAGGCAGGACAATTGAGAATGCCAAACTCTGAGTAGAGGTCCTGGGAAAGGTGTCAGAACAACAGAATAACACTTAGAAGGGACCTTGTGGGGAACCCTCTACCATTTCAGATAAATGGTTGTCCAGTCTTTTCTTAAAAATCTCCAGTGTTGGAGCACCCAGAACTTCTGGTGGCAAGCAATTCCACTGGTTAATTGTTCTGTCAGAAAGTTTCTCCTTAGTCTTAGTTTGCTTCTCTCTTTGTTCAGTTTCCATCCATTGCTTTTTGTTTGTCTTCTGGTGCTTTGGAAAATACATTGCCCACCCCCTCCCTTCTTTCTGGCAGCTCTTTAAAATCCTATTGCGTATCACACTCTTGGGCAAAGCATGTGAGCCATTTCCTCCTTTCAGTGGTCCATGAAAGTACATCTATAGTATGTAGATAATAAAGTCAAAAAAAGGTGAACAACATTTTTACAGAACTATAGATACATTGAGGCTGGGTGTGACAAGGAATGGCTGCGAGGGGAGGGGCCAAGTGAGGCACCCCTTGACGTGAGTGATATTGAGTTGGCCACACTCACCCAGTCACATGACCACCAAACCACACCAATCAAATGAGCCATGCACACAGAACCGGCAGTAAAAAATTTGGAATCCCACCATGAGTGAATGGATTGAAAATTCAAACACAGAGACAGAATAAAAACATGACAAGAGCAGTGCAGGAACAGATACGATGCTAAAAAGGAGATTAAAAATAAACCCATGAAACTTCCAGACTAGTATAGGAATTGGGACTAGGATTTCACTTAGTCAAATCCAGAGCCTTTGTCAGTCTATTGCAGGGTGAGTTCCCAAAATGGACTTGGGGTGATGCAATGGTCTCCAAGTTATTTTCCTTTAGGAGCCACCAAGAAGTTTCATGTCTAATTAAAACAACTGGCACATGTACACATAAAAAAGAATGGAAACATTAAGTGTTCAGCAGGAGCAAGCAGGATTCAAAAGAGGGATCTGCTAAGCCAATTGGCTAATAGGAAGGAGTGTAGTTTTTGAGAGAAGATCAGAAATCAGCAGTCAGCTTGACAAAGATGCTACACTTCCTTCTTGCCATCTTCCTCCTTGTGCTCGAAAGAATCCAAATAAAAGTGTAGGAAAAAAAACTATGTGCAGGAAGGAAGCAGGTAAGACTGTAAAAATCTTCATTTGAAATATAGAACTCTACAGGTGTAATTTGTTGGGCCGTGATCACTATATATTTTAAATATAATTCTAAATAGAAAAGAGGATTTCCTGGAACCTCCTGCCCATTTTTCCCAACCTCCAATGTAGTCTTTGCAAAAGCAAGCATTTCCAACACTGAAAGACTAGTTAACTACCGTAGTAACAATGCAGGGTCTTATATGACTAGTATTTTCCAAATATGCTTCCCCCATCCTCAAGACATGAGTTTTAACTGCCATGATTATCAAATAAGCATAATCACTAAGGAGCATTCTGGGAACTGAAGTCTGGAGGCCCCAAGCTTGGGAAGGATTCTACTAAAGAGTTTGGGTTACTTCACAACCTCATCTGTATTTATTTAAAATGTTTATATCTAATTTTTCTAATTAATTGAATGCATTAATTCTTGTATTTCATTTCTTATGAAGTAAAAATAAGTGGCTATACCTTTCAGTGGTAGGATTCAAAAATTTTTACTACTGGTTCTGTAGGCATGTAGGCTTGGTAGGCATGGCAGGGGAAAGATACTGTAAAATCTCCATTCCCTCTCCACTCCTGGGGGAAGGTTACTGCAAAATGTCCATTCCCTCCCCACCCCACTAACCTGCTTTCCAGCTCCCTTCTCCTGTGCAGAGCAAACAAAGAAGATCCAGCTGTTCAGCTGGGATTCAGGAGCCAGAGTATAGATGGGGGCAGGGCCAGTCAGAGGTGGTATTTGTCGGGTCTCTGAACTATTCAAAATTTATGCTACCAGTTCTTCAGAACTGGTCAGAATCTGTTGAATACCACCTCTGATACCTTTGCTCTGTAGCTGAAGCTGCAGATCCATTCTCTCTTACTAATGAATAAATGCCACTTATTTGTAAGTGAATATGCCTACAGGAATTATTCCAGATGTCTACAAAGGTATGCCTATTTGCCTGGAAACATATGTAAAAGAATTAATAGAACTTGTTTAAGTTTGTACTTGGAATAAGACAAAAATGAACATACTTCAAAGAAAGAAAGCAGCTTCCTTTAGGCTTCATAATGAATCGATCTTAAATTTAGCATTTTGTCCCCTTGGCTCTTTTTTAAAAAAAATAAATAAAATGCTTTTATCTTCTATTTTGTCAGAAAATCAATTGTTTTTCCATGCTGAAAATGAATAAGTCTAGAAGTCTAAAATTATATATTTATTGATAATTTTCATAATTGGGTTTTTATGTTATAGTTTCAGTCAAGTTATTTATTAAGACGTGATTGGCCAAATTTCCAAAAGTAGCATCAGATCTGGTTAGCACATGGATCGGAGACTGGAAAAAAAATCCTAGGGCTATATGTTAGACTGTGAAGTAATAAAAAATAAATGAAAGAAAGTAGTTCAGCACCACTACAGTACTGCTGTGCATGAACATTTCCATGAAGTAACTAGCAATCAAACCCAACTCAAAGGAAGTTTTACCTATAACTTATTAAGAACTATAACTAAGACTTTCACGTTGGCATATTATTTTCATCATTTCTAAAAAAAAAAAAAGGTTTCAGGCCCCATTCCAAAATATGAATGGAAACAAACTGGAAATGGAAACAATGCCTGAAGGTTTATTTTAATTTAATTGATAATCCCATCTTTCCCTCAAAGCTCACTATGATATTACAACATTCCATCCTTCAGGTTTTCCCCAAAACAAGAAACCTAGGAAAAGGGTTGAACTGAGAAAGAGTGATTGGTCCAAAGTCATACAATTAGTCTCCATGGTCAACAATGGATTTCAACCTAAGGGTTATCCGGTTCCTTTTTTTCCCTAGTTACCCTGATCAAAGATAAGCTTATGTTAAAATTCCCAACACTGTTTGTTTTTGTTTTGTTTTTTTGCATGAAGCAAATCCCAATTCAAAAAGTATTAAACTTCCAATACCACTTAAACCATTCACTCCCACCCTCCAAAATTTTTATATCCAACCCTGACTCAATGGAGCAAAGTAAACAGTTCTGAAACATCTTTATTGCACTATTTTTAAACAAGCTTATGAAAACTCCCAGGGCGGGGCGGGGGGATCAATAGAAGCTTCTTTAAAGTTAAAAATCAATATGACATTCAAACGTTCTCATTAAAACAAGAGAAAAGCCCCCACAGTATTCTGCTCCATCTAAAAGAGCAGAAGGGACAGCAAAGTCAACCTTTCAGCTCATTCTTTTGTCTTGCAGAGACAAATTAAATTTTGCAAAAGCAACATAACACATTTGAGAGTATTTTGCGGTGCAAAGCTGGACTGTTGATTTTATTTGTGAAATGATGGTCATGTTTATGATCAAAGGAACCAATATTAGAACATCATTTCTATGCATACAGGTACTTTCTATATGACTGGTTGCTTTATAGAATCATTTTTAGGCTTTGAATAAAAGCATACATTGCTTCTTTCTGTTTTCACCTTCAGCTTAAAAACTGCTAAGACAGGTATGTACACATGTACATGCACACATACACACATGCCTTGATCTTGACACAGATTTGATCTTGACTTCAAAAGTATTTTTTTTCAATGTACTCCTAGAATGTGATAATAGGAAGACTAACAGCAAATATTAACTATACTGGACACTAAGCACTCAACTTCCATTGTTATGAATAATACAGGCTTACAGTATCAGATTAATGAGGATATGGACAAAGGTGTATTGACATAACATAAACAATTGTTTATGCAGAAAGAAAGAGCATAAATATTTAATGTAAATATATTTAATGTAAATCTGTGTTTTAATATAATTATTGTACAATGTCCAGAATCCCACTGTGAATGACATAGGCAGTTCAAAAATGATATGAGAGAGAGGGGAGGAAGGGAGGGAGGATAGTTAGATAGATGATGGAGGGATGCCTTCAAAAGAATTAAAATTCCCATCACTACATCATGGCTGCAAAGAATGGAAGTTGTATTCCATCCTATTTTAAGGACAATTTTCTGAGGATCCATAACCTTGGCAACTACTGAGTTAACTTATGATAAATCATAACCCACAATGATGACCTACTTTGCAATACCAGAAAAAGTGGGTTAGAGAAAGAAGTTAATAGCCAGAGATGCAAGGAAATTTCAAGGATTTGATGTAAGACACCAACAAATTTAATGTATTATTCATTCATACTATATCCAATGTAAACATGCTGTTTTCTAGATTAAGGTAATGTGAGTTAAGCAAGTGAAGAAAGCCTATTCCTAGAATGTATTCTTCCATGACGTATCTGATCAGCACAGAATGCACTCTGGGATAAAACTTGGCTCTTATATTTGAAATGAAAATGAGCATGCATTGGTTTCTGAAACATGGTTTGTTTTCAAGAAAAACCAAATCAGTAAGACTCTCTTTTCGAAATACATAAACATTTTATTCTTCTTCTACATTGGATTTTACCATGCTAGATCATAGCACAAGCATTCCAACTTAACAGCATCATATTTGTTGATTACATAACTAGATTTTTAATACTGTCTATGTTCAACTGAGAAGATAGTTAGCATGTAGCAGATTTCTTTGGAATCAGAAAAATAAGTGAGCCAAGATCAGGACTTCAATTCTCTTTTTCATGTCAAAGGGAAAATAAATCCCTAAGAATTTGATATCTCATTAGTGACATTTGTTTTTATTTATTTTGGGACCGAGATGCTACGTTTCAAAATAAGCTTTTCCACTGTGATACACAACAATATTGGTATTCTTTGTTGAAACCACAGTACTTCAGTTATTTTCTGGTGGCAAGAAAACAGAATAGTTCTCCAAAAAGATTGTATTTTAAAATGTAAAAGCCTGGCAATTGCCTCACTATTTATTTTCATGTGAAAGGATAAAAATATAATAAATGTTTAGTCCTAACTCTTGACTTTCTTGTTCTCTTAGAGTAAAGCAATAGGAAAAACATTGTTTCTCTACAATTCTCTTATAATGCAGGTAGCAATCCTAAATATTTCAAGGTATATTCTGCACTCTTACAGAGATGGGATGAGATGGGATGGAAGATGACTTCAAATCACTCATGAAACATTTGATGTAATAATGTCCAATTAAGCTCTCTGTTAAAATTTGATTCTTATTAATGAAAATGGTAGCTAGGTTTTCCTGATCATTTTCCTCATGAAATTATTACCTGTGTTAATGGCTGTGTTCATTAAGGAAACATTTATATAAAAAATTACATGTTTCTTTTTCTTTTCTTTTTCCTTTTCTTTTCTTTTCTTTTCTTTTCTTTTCTTTTCTTTTCTTTTCTTTTCTTTTCTTTTCTTTTCTTTCTTTTCTTTTCCTTTCCTTTCCTTTTCTTTTCCTTTTCTTTTCTTTTTCTTTTCTTTTCTTTTCTGTTTCAAAATCATTTACTCTCTAAATTTAACTAAAACTTGACAAACAATCTGAAAGAGGCATGACTGTTCCACCCAGTGGCAGAAATCAGCAAATCAGTTATATGGAGATGCTTGCTCATACATACAGACCAATGCCCCTCCCCCCCAAAAAGAAACAAATAATCAGGACATCCCTTCCTTTCTAGAATTGTATAGGGAAAAAATGAGAATGACAACATAAGAAAAAACAATGGTTATACTGGAAGAAATAGCAAAAAAAAACAAAAAAAAAAACCGGGAGATAATCTTTATGAAATAACATTAGAAATAAAATGTATCAAGTGTTTTCTTTTATTCCCCTCTTAAATACATTTAATATGTCTGAACATCAAATCTACATTCATCTCAACATCTATCTAATAAGAAACAAATTCGACTGATATCAATATAAGTTATTTTCTTGGTGTTTTGTGAGTGCGCACAATCTGAAAAAATATCTCTAGTAAATCATATACTTTACAGAAGGCACACAGGCCTATGATAATGAAAGGCTATGAAATAATGACAAACTTATAGGAACTGTAGAGGAGGAAGGAAGAGTTAGAAAATAACTGAACACATTTGATCTTTTAGAATCTCTAACAGTTCTGACCTTCTCATTGGATCTTCAGCATTTTATCTTGCATGAAGTATTTTCAGAGATGGAGTAGGAAATCAGTGGGATTGGAAAAGTATCCACACACACATATACAGTAATATGGACACACAAATATGCATCAAAGTGATACACTTTTCAGTCAGTTGCATAATGGACCTATTGAGTGAGTTTAACAGTAGGAGTTTGTAAGAAAAGCTCCCTTTTGTATTTTCTTTTAAAACCAAAAACCAAAACCCATGCTCTCTTTTTAGGATGATTATTTTCCTCCTTGAGAGCGGTTTTTCATATTGGAAAGACCTTTGCCACTTGTTTTGTCAAAATAACCTACTCTCATTTCTTTGGGAAAAGCTTGCTCCCCATTATTCTCCTGCCTGCTTTAAAGGGTTGATTGATTTGCAGACAGAATTACTCCCAAATCCCCTCTTCCTGTTCTCTGCTCTCTCTTTCTTTTGCTTTAATTAGCAATTCCTTTTCTATATGGATGTTCATGCACACTCACGCACCCACTCACACAGAACACAAGCACAGAGTGTGTGTGAAAGACAGAGGCAGATGGCTCTTAAACTCCTTTGTATGCCTGGGCCATCCTGTTGGCAAAAACATAACATCTATTTAAGATCAGCAATAGCATTGGTACCACAGTGAGCTATACTAGGCTCCCAAATGAGGCAGCACAATGAAACATGACAATGGAAGAGCAAAGAATGGGAAGAATGAATGAAGAAGGTAGCTTGGAAACAGAATTATTTCCCAGCTGCCTAAAGAAATGGGTCATCAGCACAAAGGTAGGATCGTAGTATACTTTAAAATGAGCATGTAGCCACCCTGGAAAAATGTGTTCTTTGTGGTTCTTAAACCTACCTGTAAGCTGTGAATTAGGAATAGATACATGTAAGCACTTTAGAGTTATATATTTAGGTACAAATACAGTATATCCTAAATAGTCAGTAGATAGCTTCTTCATTTAACCCTAAATTTTACTCAATCAAGCAACGAATTAGTGAATTACCTAGAAGCAAAGTAATAACCAAATGCCAATTTTGGTTATCAAAAACAAATCAAGCCAGACAAATCTTATTGCATTGACAAAGTGACAAAATTGGTGGACCAGACGAACGCTGTGGTATAATTTACTTGGACTTCAGTAAGGTATTTGATAAAGTAGACCACAACCTATTACTTGATAAGGTAGAAAAATGTGGGTTAGAAAGAAACACCACCAGATGGATTTGTAACTGGCTGACCAACTGCACTCAACATGTAGTTCTCAATGGAACTGCATTTCCCTATCATGCATATGGACTACTGTGGCCTTAAAAATGTAGGTTATTTTTGTCCAAGCTTTAGAAAACTAGAAATTAGTTATATCTATCTATCTATCTATCTATCTATCTATCTATCTATCTATCTATCTATCTATCTATCTATCTTTTAATTCACAAATTAACCATCTCAACTCAGTGATGGACAAATTTGGAAAGTACAAATTTACAGATATAATTATAGCAAACACAGAATCCTAATTATCAAACATACACTATAATATCACATTTGCTGTTTATTTTCTGTGCAGAAATCCCTCAAATTTAAATTAATTAAATTCAAGTAAAGAAGAAAACCAAGACATACATATACTAACAAGCATAGCATATACCGTCTGTCTCTTATTAACTGTGCCTTATGCAAAGTTTATTCTAATTGTTCTTCAAGCATTTCCATTGATAGACTAAGTTTTTAATTATGTTTCTCCTATGATCATCTTGTAGAGATCTCTTTTTTTTTTCTTTACCAGAAGGCATACTGAAAAGACTAGTTTATATATATAAAAAAAATCATCCCTATGAGCCTACCCTTTTCTTCTGGGCAGGCAATTCTAAAGCACCAGACTCATTATTTTCCAAGAATGATTAGGAATGAGCAGAGTAGAAAGCTTCTTCCAATAATCATAATGATTTCCACATGCCAACTTCATTATTTAGTTTTTTTTTCTTTTGAAAATAATATAATCAAAAGACTCTGATATGTTAGGAAGCCTAAATATTGGTACAGGCATAATGGTACATACAGAGATCTATAAGACCCCATCTAACTTTTTGTGGCCTAGGTATTCAACTTTATTTTGTAATACAATAAAATTCATTTGGAAGACCTTTATATGTTGCATTTGTGCAAACCTTGTGCAATATTTTATCATGTAATTTTTAGGAGTGTATCAAATACATTAGGTATGAACATTCTGTGGCACCTTAATATTTTTGCAAGTACAAACAAAGTCATCTCCAATGGATTGCAGTTCTCAACAGCAAAATATTTCCTACTGCTGATATGGAGCAGTGTTTGACTGTGGGTAATTAAAGCTCACCACCCACAAATTGCAAAGAGCAGCATAATGATTGTGGTAAGAGAAATTTAATATGTAGTGTCAAGCACAGCACAATATGTAAGGTTCCTTGTGGCACAAGAAACATACTAATATAGAGAGGCAATATTGAACAATAAGTGAGAAATAAAATACTGACAACTATAACAAAAGAGTGTTCCATGCTGAAAACAAATAAGGCAATTCTGCAAGTCTGACCATTTGGCTTTCCTAGGCCAAGAATATATATATTTATTTTACTTACTTATTTACTAAATTTGCTATGCTGCTAATCTTCCATAGCCTTCCATAGCCTCTGAGCAGTTGACAGTTCACAAGTTTAAAAATGCCAACACCTAAACATTTAAAATTTAACGTGACATACCATCCCAAGAAGTACACTGGAGGATGACCAGGTATCACATTCTCACCACTGAGACGGGTTAGCTCAGAGTCCCCATAGATGACATTCTCTCAAGGAAAGGACCCTCAGAAAGCCTTCTCTTCTTGATCCCATTTGAGACTCAATCTGGGGAAAGCAATATCATACATATCCAGACCCTACCCTTTAAAGGTGATGACCAAGTCTTTGATTTGCATCTCGAAGCTAGGTATTATCAAATGCAGATTTAAAAAGGGTTATATTACATAGGAAGATGTTGATATATCATAACCATAAAGAAAGCTAATGCTGTACCTTCTGAAACTTCCAAATAAGTTTTCAAGGGCAGCCTCATATGCATGTTTTAAGAAATGGACATTATTCATAAGAGGTTTTATTCCCTGGACAAATATGATTGTCTATATATACAAGGAATCAATGAGTTGGGCTATTTCTGATTTGTATTACTTTCATCGTGTGTGTTCAAGTAAAAGGATATTTCATTCAGTTTCTATGTTGCTTTTTAAAAAATCCTCCCAAAAGCTTCCTGAATTTAAATATTCACATCCATGCTTATTTTATCACATTAAAAACTCTATTTCATGAGAGAGGGGGGGGATTGGAGTGATTTTCCTAAAGCTTTGTTCTTCAAATCCACTCAGGCTAGCCAGCTACTAGGACTATATTTCTCCTAATGTGTCTGCGTTTTCACCTCTCTGCTGCTTTTAGTATGGCTGACTTCTGGAGAGTTTTTCAAAAAATTCAGTTTATGAACTCCATCAGACTTGACAGCATACATCCTGATCTGTATCTGCTGTGGAGAATGCACAAACTTTTCTATGTCCAAAATACTTTGTTTAAGCTTTCTGCTTAAAAACTGGGACACTGACGTAAGTACATTTATTGGGAGAAATATATTTTAGAGTTGTTTATTTTAAAAATCAAAATCAAACATTCTTCATTTCTTTTTCCTAATTACCTCTTCTGATCCTAGTCTCAATTGTTCTTCAATATAACAGAGAAAGAGGGGAAATAAAAATGGTAATAATAAATAAATACATTCTGAAAAAGAGAAATGAATATCCCATAATGTCCTCTTTTGTGTGAAGTATTTCTGTTACAGCTGTGCGAAGTTTCAAGAATGATTTGATTAGGAGATTCAATCAAATTATCCATTTGAATCAAATCCTTCAGAAAGATTAGAAGGCAATTTGGAGATCAATGGTTTTGCAGAATCTCAAACAATGTTGCAACTTTCTCTCCAGGTATTGACAAAGCAGAATAGATTTCAGTAGTTTGATGGACTCTCTGATACTTATTTATTTATAAACCACCTTACTGCTGAGGCTGTAGACAATGTACAAAATCAAGACCCAATGCAAACAACATAATAAAAATAATATACAATAACATATTCTCTGAAAGACCATAAAAGTAAGAGCCATTCCTACCTCATCAGAAAAGCTGTTCCAAAAGCAGGGAGCCACGCCTCTAGATTAGGCTTGCACAATCCAGCCCACCACACAACCTTGTGTGAGCCACTGGCATTTTTAAAAAAAACTAAACAGCTGATCAGCACAGAGGTATTCCTTTTCTTCCCTCAATTATTTTTAATTAATCAATTACCCTTATACAAGTTTCTGCAGACCTGCTTTGGATAGAAGTAGATCTTCTGCAGGCACTGAAGATTCTGCTAGCTTGAGCAGGTAGAATTTACTCCTGATAAGCAGTCTTTTGAAATATTCAAGCCTTGAGCTATATAGGATTTTATAGGTAATAATTAGCACTTTAAATTGCACTCAGAAATATCTATTGGTAAATGGTAAATACAGGGCAGTTCCTGTAACCTGTTAGGTAACTATGATTGTCTAATAAGTATACAAGCAGATGCATTTTCTATCTATTTAAGTTTCTGTGTAGTCTTCAAGGCCAGGCCTATTTATAGCAAATTGCAGTAATGCAAGGTAACCACTTCTAGTTTCTTCCAATGCTGCCAGAATCAGAGAGAGTTCCATCCATTATTTGGGGATCTAGAGATTCAAAACCTATCTTGATAACAAATTATCTTTGTCACCTCACTGGATCTTACCTATTCAGCTTCCAATTTGGAGCAAGTTCAAGTGGTAGATTTTCCTACCCACCATTCACTAATAATGTCCTGATTACTCCAAAAAATGCAGTTGGCTTTTACAAATGCTGCAATTTCACTTAAATTTGAGCACTCACTGTGTCCAGTCACATTTGCTTCTCATTTTCTGTCTGTGTCACTCCACCTATCACTTCAGCCACTTCACTTTCTGGAACTTCCAGGCAAATGAAAGGGCTTCTTAGGGTCATGGGGAGGAACCATTCAGGGACAATCTTATTAAGCTCAAAGGTCATCCAGAGGTTAACCACATGCCCAAGAAAATTGCACTCCAGCTCACTGGAAAATTAACTAAATGCTGTTTGAAAACTTTTTCCAACCATCAATTATTTGCAGCAAGTCACCTTAATTGACTTAGCCTTCACAGGAATGTGCTAGTTCCAGTTAAGAAAATGATATCCAAGAAAAGAAACTGATGGGGACGTCTCTCTCACCAAATTTTATATGCTGAGATGAAAGCCAGATCTAATGTGTAACCAGCATGGTACAGCTAGTGTGGCCTGGGACAAATCAATGTTTGCTATTAAATTCCATGCTTCATCATATCCTACAGAGGAAAAGTAGAAATTACCCATGACTAATAGTGAATGTGATCGTACAATCCACCTCTTCTGTATTATACTCGGCAAAGCGTTACAGTCAGTGTTGGATGTACACTGCTCAAAAAAATAAAGGGAACACAAAAATAAGACATCCTAGATCTGAATGAATGAAATATTCTTATCCAATACTTTGTTCATTACAAAGTTGAATGTGCTATCAACAAAATCACACAAAATTTATCAATGGAAATCAAATTTAGCAACCCATGGAGTTGGATTTGGAGTTACACTCAAAATTAAAGTGGAAAAAAAAACACTAAAGGCTGATCCAACTTTGTAATGTCCTTAAAATGATGTAATGTCCTTAAAACAAGTCAAAATGAGGCTCAGTAGTGTTTGTGGCCTCCACGTGCCTGTATGACCTCCCTACAACACCTGGGCTTGCTTCTGATGAGGTGGCGGATGGTCTCCTGAGGGATCTCCTCCCACACCTGGACTAAAGCATCCCCCAACTCCTGGATAGTCTGTGGTGCAATGTGGCATTGGTGGATGGAGCAAGAAATGATGTCCCAGATGCGCTCAGTTGGATTCGGGTCTGGGGAATGGGCGGGCCAGTCCATAGCATCAATGCCTTCGTTTTGCAGGAACTGCTGACACACTCCAGCCACATGAGATCTAGCATTGTCTTGCATAAGGAGGAACCCAGGGCCAACCACACCAGCATATGGTCTCACAAGGGGTCTGTGGATCTCATCTTGGTACCTAATGGCAGTCATGCTATCTCTGGTGAGCACATGGAGGGCTGTGCAGCCCCCAAAAGAAATGTCATCCCACATCATTACTGACCCACTGCCAAACCGGTCATGCTGGAGGATGTTGCAGGCAGCAGAACATTCTCCATGTACAAAAGGCAGAGGTAGCGGTCCTGATGCTGGATTGTTGCCCTCCGACAGCCTCCTCCACATCTCCTGATGTACTGGCCTGTCTCCTGGTAGCACCTCCATGCTCTGGACACTTCGCTGACAGACACACACAAACCTTCTTGCCACAGCTCGCATTGATGTGCCATCCTGGATGAGTTGCACTACCTGAGCCACTTGTGTGGGTTGTAGACTCTGTCTCATGCTACCACTAGAGTGAAAGCACTGCCAGCATTCAAAAGTGACCAAATCATCAGCCAGAAAGCATAGGAACTGAGAAGTGGTCTGTGGTTGCCACCTGCAAAACCACTCCTTTATTGGGGATGTCTTGCTAACTGCCTATGCTTTCCACCTATTGTCTATTCCATTTGCACAACAGCATGTGAAATTGATTGTCAATCAGTGTTGCTACCTAAGTGCCAGTTTGATTTCATAGAAGTGTGATTGACTTGGAGATACATTGTGTTGTTTAAGTGTTCCCTTTATTTTTTTGAGCAGTGTATATTTTGTGTATATTCGTAGATATTGTACTCTCAAATCGCAAATGGAGACATGGGTACTCTATTTTTCTTATCTTCATTTTTAAGTGCTTTGGTTTTATTGTATTACGAACAGTTGCTGGGGTGCATCCACAGTTTCGTTGTACTTGTACAATGACAATAAAGTTCTTCTAATTCTAATGTGCAAGCAATGTTTGGCTGGCAAACTCAAGAAACAAGAATTACCTGGATTTCCCCAAAAAGTTATATTGCTAGTATGGTAACATAACAGAATCTTGAAAGCCTAACAAATAATTCACTAAATAATTTACAACTAGTGTAAGTAAGGTGGAGTTATTCTGAGATTTTCTTATGTGCCTGGTAGGGAGGGAGGGAGGGAGGGAGGGAGGGAGGGAGGGAGGGAGGGAGGGAGGAAGGAAGGAAGGAAGGAAGGAAGGAAGGAAGGAAGGAAGGAAGGAAGGAAGGAAGGAAGGAAGGAAGGAAGGAAGGAAGGAAGGAAGGAAGGAAGGAAGGAAGGAAAGATTCTCACTCAAGGATCTCTTCTTTAAGAGGAATATTCTCCCTGAAGTAGAGGGCATAGGTTGGACCTACCTGTTCTAAATTCAAAATCCAGATAAGACAAAACTGGACTGAGCTCAATTTTCTTATGTCAGATTTACAGAGCCTTCTCTATGGTTGATATAGTTTGCCAAATTCTCAATCCATTACTCTTTTATCTGATTCATAGACTTTGCTTCTTTCTATTTCTTCTTTTTTCATATCAGTCCTTAGCTGTTGCAGAATACTTTCTCTTTTTTTCTCCTTTCTCATTTCTTTCTTCATGAATGTCCTAGGAGCTGTTATGTCACTGTTGTCACCTCTATTGTTGCATGATACATAAGCCAGTCCCAGAAGACTATTATCACCAAGTGCTGCATGTCAAACAGTAGGTCACACCAACAACTGTCTCATTGCACAGCGCTTGCAAACTCCTACTCTTTAAGCTTTTGAGAAAAAGGGGGCAGTCTAACCTGTTCTTTAGTGGTACAACACAATTTTGTGGATCTTGCCAGCCGGCTCACAGTTCCAGGAGATATAACTTTTTTCTTTCCTTTTCCAGAGGTCTTTAAAAAAAACCATCCTACTTTAGTTCTTCCTTCTAATCACACACTGCTTACCACAGTATATCTCTCATTCAGTGAAGCTCAGTTGGGGAGCATCCAAAACATTGAATTCATCACGAATTCATATTCAGCAGAACTAATGAATAAATAATAGTTATCTTGATGTGATCTTTATCTTCACATCTTGATAAAGCCAGTGAGTTATTCTAAAAAGCCTGTTAGACCAGAAAAAAAATTATCAGTGAATCTTTGCCAATGGATCTCCTCAACTAAGCAGGACAAGCCAGGGTGGGTATAGCAGTTACTGCCTTCACTTGGTATTTGCCAACCTCAGTTATAGGAACACTGCCAGACACCAGATCACTGCCAGATCACCCCTTTCACCTTTTTCCTAAGTAAAAAACACAGGGCACTTCAAGACAGGTATCTTTAGTCACTAGCTTTCTGACAAGGACTGTCAGATTATAGCTTACCAAGCATTGTTTGGCACCAAATATATCTGTTTAAAATGATAGACTTAAAGAATCTTCAACTGCAAGGAAACATACAGACAGGTGTTAAGGTTAAAGAAAAGGATTGGTTCTCCAGACAAAACATGAAAGAAAGAACCATCTAATATAACAGTTCCTAGCTTTGAAGAAAAGTGTGTCAGGACTGATTTGAACACATACATTAGAAATGAACCATCTAGGAAGAAGGCGGAGCCTCCTTGCCCGACGGATGGTAGATCGCAACTCTCTGTGATTATCGTTCGTGCTCTTTCGTCGGAGAGCCCCAATTATCCTGATTAGGGGCTGAAACTGCCTTGGAGGGGCAGCGGAGTAAG
>BHEV01067346.1:0-21819 GCA_004319985.1 Emydocephalus ijimae | reverse complement strand
GATCTTTTAGTTTTGTTTATGTTTTGTGGTTTGTGTATTGTGTTTTTTGTAAAATTAATAAAATTTGTTTAAAAAAAAAAAAGTATTCTTGACATTTTTTTATAAACCTTATTGTCAGATACAGGGCAAAGTCCAAACTGTCATGTTTACCTGAATGTGAATTGAACACAGGAGACTGTGTTATTGGTGGCAGTACATAAATTTATTTCCACTGAGTTAAGTTAAAAACTCATAATAATGTGAGCCTCTACAAAAATTTGAACCTATTCAAAAAAACAAAAATGTTACTTACCAAAGCACCTTTTACATACAAGATCAAGTATTTCTCTAAATCTATTTGTCATTGGTGGTAGTGGATTTAAATCAATTTTCTTAAAATCTTCTGGGCAATCACTTTTGGAATGGCCATCCCTTTTGCAGATACTGCATACTATAGTTGGAGGCTATGAAAAAAAAATAGTATTTTACAATTTAAACTGAGTTATTTCTCTAAATGGTATGTGTACGTGTCGACTTATGTATGTTTGACAGTGGAAATACATTGTTGTATAGTTCAATAAGAAAATTAAAATTAAATAAATGAAATAGTTTAATACAACATAAAAGGACTTTTGATTTTATTTTACCTTTCCAGAAGTCAAAATAAATTTATCGAACACATAATGCATGTCTTCTGTGGTGATGTCATCTCTAATCTCTTGAGTCTCCTCTACTGTTTTGCAATTGTGCGAGGTAGCTGATATGCTAGTGCCTGAGCACATGCTATCTGTTGGATATTCCATTACTGAATCCAGTCTTTCAGTGTCAGATAATCCACTAACAGAATCTGTATCAAGGGATTTATGTTCATTAAAAACACAACAGTGGCTTAGTTCTTCTTCAGCTGAAAGCTCTTGATCATCCTTTCTTTTAAGTGATTTGTGTTCTGATTCACAGCATTCATTACTAATAAACGATACAGTTTCTTCTCTATCTCCAGAGTCTGTGTTGATAATTTCTGAGTTTACTAAAAAGCTTTTAAGTTTCTCAGTACATCCCCTAGTCATAGATTCCATTTCATTACATTCATTAAATTTACACTCCTGTAAATTACATCCATGACCAGGTTTATGTTTTCCTGTAATATTGGCCTGCTGTGGAAGGCAACAGTTAATTACAGGTTCTCCAGTTCTTTTGCTACCTATTTTTCCCTTTTCCTTTTTCTTGGTATCTGTTTTGGGCTTAGTCTCATCTTTACTCTGGGGACATGCAAAGTATTTATACGCGGTCCTGAACCTCTCCAGGATGTATTCAAACACCATCTGGCTGTTCAGACTCCGTGCAACATTTCTTTTTAGTGCAAAGGGATCTAAGAAAAAGGAAACAAAATAAATTAGATACTGCTTTTCAATTAGGGTTTCAAAGATGAGGTCAATATACTGCATTTTAAATAGACCTGTTACATTTTAATTCTTTGATTCCTGAAAACATTTAACCTATTATAAGATTACCTTCAAGTAGTCAGTTTTATTTTGCAAAAAGAAAATTATTTTAAAATAAACATTTATAAAATCATCAGATATCGACTGCGATCTAAAAAGAATAGAAACAAGGAAAGAAATGATTTTTTAAAAAATATTTAAAAATAAAGCAAATATTCTTGTCATTTTCAGAATTGTTTTCATATCTACTTTTATCAGTTTAACTAACAAACTCTGTAAATCCCCACAGTTTTAAAAAATTAACATAACATAATACAAAACATATCTATAGATCATATGCAAAAAGTTTTCTTCTTGAATCTCCTTTGTTATAATGTTAATATATGAAAAACAAAGAGCAAAACAATAAAGAAAGACTGCCATTCTCCTTAGCATGGTACTCAACCATTTTCTTTTCTGTTTTATTTCTATCTACAGTAACATCAAAGTGTGAGGAAAAAGGATTGGTGTAGTTCTTGCCAACAATTAATTATTTATAGCAACCTAACATCATTAATTCTCTACAAATATGTTCTGTTTAGTTAGACAATTAAATGGAATTCACTGTATGCCTTTAAATTAAAATTTTTACTTATGAGGCATCTGTATCAAGAATGAAAATGCCACAAATACATTTAAAAACTGAAGTTTTTATAGCATATGTCAGTGTGTTATATATGCAAAATCAGGTATGTAAGGCAACTGGTAAATCATTTAGAAGAACTTTTACAAAAATGCCATACCTTCAATGGCTATTCGCCTTTTGGGCCAGTTTTTGTTTTCTCTGGTTAAAAGTTCTTGTACCCGTATGCTGATAACATATTCTTCCAACGCAAATTCCAGTGTATAAAACTTCAACAATTCTAACCAGAGTTGTCCCAGAGATATCTGGTGTGATGTTTCCAATGATAATGGAGACTGAAAGAAGCAGGAAAAATTGGGGGGGAAAGCTTATCCTGTTTTATTCTCAGGTCATTAAATGAAAATACTAATTAAAAAAACTACTTCCCAATTAAAAGGAATCACTTACATGGCCTTTTTTCTCCTTTGGATTATTCTGAATGTCTGACTCCAAGGCTTCTGTATTCTTATTACCATTTCTGTGCTGTTCTCCTTTAGATTTGCCTTCTACAGTATTCACATTTTTCCCTCCATTATTTGATTGTTTGTATTCCCACACTACAAACTTCTTCTCTTTTATTCCCTTCAGTTGGTAATCATCAGCCTTCTTAGAATCAAAGCCTTCAATCTAAAAAATGAAGTGCTTTTTATATGTAATAAATTTTATAAGATGAACAGTTATATTATACTATAAATAATAGCTGTATCTAGTTCTGATTATGAATCCTAAAGGTTCCTTAGGAACTTTTCAAGCAATTTTTGAATAATTCCTCAGGACCATTGAATAAATCATATGGTTAAGTTAAAAGCTTACCCAGTTGCCTAAATATGATGGTAGGATACGTGGTTCTCTTTGTTGAAGGAAAAATATTATCATTAAGGCAAAGGAATATGAAGGGATTCCACCTTCTGCCTGGCAGTCAATATGACACAGCTATAAAAAAGAGAAAATTATGTATTTATATTAGGTTTTTTTGTACACTTTGCATTTTTCAAGCATTTTTCAGTTATACACTATACAATGATGCTTACAAAAATGGTGCAAAATGGGTAATCGGCCACGAAAAAAAATTGTGAATTTTTTGGTCAGAACCTGATTTGGTCGTGCTCAGAAGAGTTTGTGACAATAGGTTCTACTGTATATAGAAAATGTAGGCTAAGGACCAATATAGCAATACAGATGGGGCCCCGCGGTGGCTCACATGCTATAAAACACTGGGCCTGCACACAGCTGAGTTGGCGGCTCAAATAAAACCACGTAGGGACAAGAAAGGAGCCTCCCCCAATTACCTATTGGCATTCAGGCGTCCCACGGGTAAAGATAACACCGCCCCAAAAAATTCCTTTCACAAAGGCAGCTAGCCACCTCGGTAATCCCTGGCTAACACATGCCATACACACACACACAAAAAAAAAATACAGAGCAGAATTCCCCAACCTTTCTACCAATTGGGGGGGAGAGAGAGCATGTGTTCTTCCCAGGCTCTGTTCTTGTCTACAAATCCTTTTTGCAAAGACTATCGGAGCCTACAGGGATGCAATCTCTCGTCCCTGCAAGCCTCAGCAAGAGAGGCTGGAGAGGAGCAGGGAATGATCATGTTCAAGTTATGTGATTCACTCCTGCGGATCTTTGGGTTACGAATGTAATTATAGCAGGCTTCATTACATTCATAACTCGAGGATTACCTATATATTTCCTGTCTACTTTAACCAGGAAGGTTGACTCTAGTGACCATCTATCTATAGTTGCGGATGAAGCTACACTACCATATTTACAACTTGTGTGCAATCTGGGGGCTGTCTTAAACTCAACAACTCCTGCTCAAAGAGGGCCTTAGAACACTGGCACCAATTCTGGATTACAAGTTGAATTACTGTAATACACTCTACATAAAGCTGTCCTTGGAGATCATCTGAAAGCTACAACTGGTCCAAAATGCAAAGCCACAAGAATGGGCATGCCTCAGTAAAGGCATGCCTTCATGACAAAAGACTTGGTTATTTGAATGAGTGCTTATCTTCCCAGTTCTTAAAAACCGAGTCTTCTCCAAGGTTCTGGAGAAAATTGGCTACAGAGCCTGTCAGGTGTATTTTGTGTAATCCTTAGAAATTGCATTTGGACATATATATTATTTAACTGCTTTTTATTTTTTATCATGTAAGCCACCCAGAATTCATTTGGAGTTAAGTAGCCTTAAATATAATAAATAGATAAATATATAATTAAAAGTACTGAAGTTCACTAAAGATTATTTATTTTATCTGTTTAGTTAAAAATATTGGTAGAATATTTTTAAAGAAACCTTGTGTGTTTTGACAGAAGTTGAAGACAAATTCAATTGTTGGTTACATTTTCAATGAGAGATGAATCAGCCACCAGATTTAATTGCTATGTGTTCTTTGATATCTAATTATTTGAGATTTCATGTTATACATTTACCTTAATATTTTGGCTGTATAGATTTCATGGTATTATTTCTGATACAACCCCCACCCTTCATAATGTATTGTTTAATAAGGATATTCCAAGAGCACAAAAGTTCACCAGAGTTTTATACACATTGGGTTAGCTCTAATAAAAGTAATGCCTAAGTAATATTTTCAGAATTGTGGGGCGTAAACCACAGAACTTATTTTATCAACACTTTCTGACTCAGAAAAAGAGATTTTCTTCTAACAGAAATACATAACAAAAATGACTTTTTGTTATATTATTTACATTAGAATATTATCACGACTTAAGTACACACAAGGAACAAATATATATATATATATATATTTTAAAAACTTACTCTAGCCCAGTAGCGAAAAGCCAACACCAAAGGAACAAGGACTGGCTCTAGCTTGCCGAGTGCAGCTAGCAGATCAGTTGTAAGGCAGGCCACATCATTTCCAGCGCTTACTTTACAAGTTAAACCACTGATATTGAAACAAATTGTGAGACAAGATGTAAGCTCTACCACTTGTTGTGAATAAAATTTGGGGAAAAAATAAAACCCGAAAATATCCAGTATTTTTGTTTTACATATAAAATTTGCATTAAGTTCTTTTCATAATATAGTTTCTCCCAAAAGATATTGAACTCTATTATTTTAAAGTAACTTTAATGGGATGTATTGCAGATCTTATATTTTAAAGTCAAGTTTGTCATGTGCTTCATATTTTGTCTGAATTGTCATTGTTGACTCTGAGACATATAAATATTCGCCTGAACAAATTGAGAAAATAATTTTAAATTATTTTTAATAATAAGTAATATATAATTTTGCAGTGCAAAATGTTCTACAACAATCAACCTTAAGGTGATATCTTAGTCATTATCTTCTGAAGATGAACATATACAAAAAATACACAAACCTTTTAACATCTTTACAAAAAACAACAGGAACTTTGGCATGGAAATCTGATTCCACATCAGAGTAAGATCCTGAAGGAGAAAATAGAGCATATCAAATAAAAATCATTTTCATAGTACCTCCATGCTGATTGAAAATCATCTGGTTAATACTTACGTATCTCTGTAAGATCCCCTTATTTTCTCCGCAACAGATTATGAAGAAATTAAGAAAGAAATAATGATGGCACAAACTTACCAGCATTTTTTAAAATATCGAGCACTTGTATCAGAACATCTGGATGACTCATCTAAAATAATGAATGAAGTTATTTATTCTCACATTGATTCTATTTATTCTTAAATTGATTCTATTGAATACATTAATATTGTATTAATAATAATACAAACAATTGTTCCCCAATCCTCTATTGCCTGTCACACAAAGAATATAGTATATTTTTGTATGTACAAATACATGAAAATATGTCTGCATTTAGAAATGTAGAATTGTACACATTAACAACTTTAACAATGTTAACTCATGAGTCAGTCTTTTTCAGCACACTACACAAAAAAATTGCTACACAGGTTAAACTGACTTATAAAAAGCAGTACCTAAGTCTGCTAACCTTAAAGGCCAAGGGAAAAAGTTTTCAGACAAATTAATTTACTAAGGCTGGAATAATGAAAGCACCCTACTCTTGGGGATTCATTTAACAGATTTTATTGCAAAAAAGAACTGTCATTTGTGAGGCCAGATAAGACTTAAGTGAACACTGATGAAAAAAGTCAGAGAAGACACTGAAAGCCACTTGTATATTAAACACGTATGGATTAAATTGTGTATTCTGCTCATGTTAATACAATTATTGCCTCTAGATGAAGAGGAAAAATATGCTACCTCATTTCTTAATTAGGAGAACATTTGTCAACACATTACTCTCATCTGTGCCAGAATATGTGTAGTCTAAGATAGCAGAGTAAAATACTAGAACTGCTCCAAAGTCCAATCAATCAAAGCTATGACTAGATACTAAATTATGTATGTTCCTCTGGGCTTGAACAGTAACTATGATTCTTGGAAGTCTGTGAATTATGCTCCTGGATAATTCTCATAAATGGCAGTAAAAAGCAACTGACAATGGTAATTTCTGGCATTTGTTCTAACGCAGGACTAGTATTGCAGCAGATAAAATGGATGTATCCAAAAAGAAGCTCCAAAAAGAGGAATAATTTTCAAATTCAGAAGGCTGCGCCTGTTGAAATTTGTGGCACTCCAAAAACTTGTCAATATATTTTAATTCAGTTTTTCTTTTAACATATCGCTGAAGATTATTGAATAGATTTTAAGAATAATTTTTGACTGGGATAACATCTATAGCTCCTACCCAGATATGGTAATTTCTACATGTTGTTCTATTATTTGGTCAGAATCTAGAAATCTGGAGATTGTATAAAATTAATTTGCTCTGAATTTCTTAATTTGTCTGAGAACTTCTAAGTGAATTACTGAATCTCTCTTTAGCAGAAGGCTGTAGATGTGAGAACTATGATGATTATACCCTGTGAACTAAAGGATTGCTTTCCAGAGGACCTGTGGAAATTTTACTTACGTAGCTAAGAGGTATATTTGTGTTTCTTTATGATCTAACAATTTATATAGCAATTCTTGTAGCAGTGCACTAGTTTGCAATGAAACACATTTTAGTGTGTGATAGGAGAATGAAAGTCTATTGATTATATATTAATCACTGCTTATAAGAAGAATCTAAGTTATATAGGATATAACTTGCATTTGTGTTTTTATAAAATGTTAAAGGCATTTAAAAAATATCTGTGCGCAAAAAGGAATTGATGAAACACATTCAGATGAACAGCAGAAATAAAAAACCACAGGAATCCTATCTGTGAAGCCTATTTAAGCAAACATTTATTTATTGAATTATGCTAAGTTCTAGAACCAGTTAATGCAGTGCTTCTCAAACCCAGGTAAACTACCCAAAATTGGATGGAAATGATTTTTCTTCGGGTAATGACATATGTCTTCATTACCCAATTACAACAGGGTCTTTATATTGACTTAGCATTTTATCTAATTGGATAAAAAGGACTTTCTGATAAGGCTTTTGGGTAATGAAGGAAAAGTTTTGAGAAGCACTGAATTAATCAATATAACAGAATGTTCTTTGAGAAGATTCTAGAAGATAGCCAACTAATTGAAACTTCCTTGCTACAGCAAAAAAAAAAAAAAGGTTCTATCTGCAAAAATTGAATCCCCTGTATGTATTTCATGTTCTGCCTTCTGTTACACAATTATTTTGGACTAGTTATTGAAAAGTAAAAAGTGAATTAATTGAATAAAGAATTATAATTTAGGATGTTTTAAGATTTACAAGTTCTGCTTTTGTACAGTCTTGTGTTAGATTGCTCGATATCCCCTCTACATTAAGAATCTGATCCCACTGCCCTGCCAGGAAATAAAATAAATTACTGCATATATAAACCTCTATATATCAGGGGAAGAATGATGATTTTTGCATTTAGAAACTGATGTTTTCCGGTTCTTCTGAGAAAACGTATTTTAAAATTCCCAGCTAAAATCCTCACTCTTAGCATGAGTGATTTCCTCAATCTATAGTCAGAATGGTTTGCTAGCTTCCTTGTCTGAAAACTCCTAAAGCTGAGGTGCTGCGACCTGTACAACCAAATGTCAACATTCCTTGGAAGAGGTTAGGTTTTTGCATATATGGTTTCTTAACAGCAAGGTGAAAGGATCTGAATATTCAGCAAGAGTTACCTTAGGATTTGCAGATTTAGATTAGTTACCACATCTAAGCTGCAAAACTCCTGATAGACAACAGTGAACCCCTAGAGTTTTCTGTATCTAAATGCTGATCCAAATTTTTGCTGATGTTATTGGGAAGTAAGTAAATTGAACTCAAATCCAAATCCAAAATAATTTTCATTTGGGCTTAGTAAAATTTCAAAGGGATCCAAGACTATAATGTATGAAACATCCTTTTGAAGTTACTTCATGAAGTACTGTAACTTGTTTTAACTTTTTCCAATTTAAGCAAAATAAGCATATTGGTTTGTTTTGTCTTGCTTCCAGGCCTCATTCAAAAGTTATAGAAGCTGAACAAGGCTTCTCACATACATAGAATCTCTTCTAACATGCCCACTACCTACTAGAGGCATTGGACATAGCCTCAAATTGACATAAAGTGCTTAATTTGTCCAACAAAGAGAATGAAACTAGCTCAACAGCGAAAACTGCCTCTGAGGCATAAAACTCCTTGCTGAAACAAGAGTTTCCTTAAACAGGTCTATATCTTGGTATGGTAAAACAATTGAGCTGCAATTTCAACATATAAAACTAAGCTTTTTAAATAATGTGACAAATGTTTAACTTACCGTTGAGGGAAATTTTATATCAATATTAACATCACTCATTTTAAAAGCAAATCTAGTTAGACAGGATCCATACATCCTCAACGAACACTCTAGAAATAAAGAAACAGTTTTATAAATGATGATGTAGTTGTGATAATTGTTCCCCCAAACTTTTATATGTTAAATTTCTATTCCCTGTTAAATACACAGATAAGACAGTGCTTATGGAAGGCAAAGGCTCAAACACTCCTCTTCTCTTGTTGTTGTTTTTTTACTAGACAGGATGGATGAATGAATTATGATTCAGTTTTATCAGATTCCAGATTTTTATTCTTCTATGCAAACTGATAACCATGGTTTGGCATAAAATCTAAACATTTTTCCATTAGTACATGTGGTTCTTATATTCATATATATGTATTACATATACATCCATATATGTAGTGTAAATGAAGACATAAAAAGAATGGTGTCAGAACATAAACAAATTACATAAATACAGACTAAAATTAATGGCCTGAAAAATAAGGCACCTCATTTGTGAAATTATTTATTTCAATTTACATGGCCACCCATGTCAACATTTTGATTCTGTGCAGCAACAGTATAACAATAATCTCACTATAGATACAATACATAATTGGCAGCCAAGATCTTTTTTTAAAAAAATCACAACCATTAGTACAAACATTCCATGGGTTCCATCATACCTTCATCCCCCAGGCCCACCGACAGAATTCATTAATCTTTAATTCTTTATGAAAATTTAACAGGATTGGGGCTAATTTAATCTTTGGGGGGATGATGTTCCAACCACAACTGAAGAGGCTCTCCTCCTGAGTCCTGCCACATAACATTCTTTATAACAGGACTCATAGCATGTCTCTTCTCCCAAATCTGATGTGATCCGTAGACACAATTGGGGAAATGCATTGCCTAAGATATATTAGTCTCATGCTATGAATGGCTTTTATAACTAAGTGCCAACATCTTGAATTGAGCCTAGAAACCCACTGGCAATCAATGTGATTCAAATTCAAAAGCATTACTTAGTTTTGTTTTATTTTATTGTCATTGCACCTCGTACAACAAAATTAAATACCAACTTCAGTGTACATCATGACTATGAAAATAAACACAAACATCTTTCACATTCTATACATTGAATTGAAACCCCCTGATACTACATTAATATTACACTATACAGTAAAATTCAATAGAGTTACTGCCCTGGGATAGAAGCTGTTTTTCAGCCTATTTCTCCTTGTTTTTATTATCCTATACTGTCTGCCAAATGGTAATAGTTCAGAAAAAGGGTTCCCAGGATGAGACGGATCTTTGAGAATGTTTTGAACTTTCTTAAGGCAGAAGGAGCTACAAAGCTCTTCCAAAGAGGGGAGAGGGCAACCAATGATCTTCTGGGCAACCCTCTGGAGTGATGTCCTGTCTGCCAATGTGCAAATGGCAAACCATACACAGTTGCAGTAAATTAAGATAATCTCTATGGTGCAGCAGTAGTAGGTCACCAGCAATTTTTCATTCAGTTGTTTTCTGAAAAGTCTCAGGTAATATAATCTCTGCTGGACCCTTTTGACCAGTGCTGCAATGTGAGCACCCAGGTCAGGTCCTCTTTTAGGGTAATAGAAACTTAAAACTGGCCACTTGCTCCACTCAGTCTCCATTGATCCACTCGGTCTCCATTGATAAGCAAGAGCTGGATGTCAGATTTGTTCCTTCTATAGTCCACTATAAGTTCCTTGGTGTTATTGGTATTGAGGATCAAGTTATTGTCTCCACACCACGAAAACAACCGGTCCACCTCATCTCAGTAGGCAGACTCACACCCACGCACCCAGAGATGAGTCCCACTACTATTGTATGATCTGCAAATTTAGCAATAGTATTACTAGCGTGAGTGGAAATGCAGTCATGCACATAAAGAATATAGAGTAAGGGACTCAACACGCAACCCTGTGGTGTACCAGTGTTAAGAATAAGGGCTGAAGAGGTTTGATTACCTAATCTGACCCTCTGTGAGCGGCCAGACAGGAAATCCATAATCCAAAGGCATATTGAATAAGGAAGTCCAAGGTCCAGAAGTTTAGACACTAGTCTATGTGGAAGAATTGTGTTAAATGCAGAACTAAAATCTACAAAAAGCATCCTCACATAGCCGCCACCCCCACCCACTGTTCTAGATGAGTCAGAGCAGCGTGAAGAGTGATGGCTATAGTGTCCTCTATAATGTATTTATTCTGTATGCAAACTGGTATTTGTCAAATGTATGTGGAAGATCAGAAATGATATGCCGGCAGACCAATTTCTCAAAGCATGATGATAGGAGTGAGTGCCACTGGTCTGTAATCATTGAGGTTATTCATAGGGAACTTCTTTGGCAGTGGAACAATGGTGGAAGTCTTCAAACAAGATGGAATAGTGGACTAAGATAAAGACCGATTGAAGATCCTGGTAAAGACTCCAGCCAATTGATCAGCACAGTCTTAAAAAGCACTCAACCAGAGATACGATCAGGACCTGCAGCCTTTCTAGGGTCCACAGCCCTCAGAATGCTCCTCACCTCCTCTTCCTACACAGTGAGGTGGGGCTACAATTGGCTGGTGGCTATATTTTAGCTGTCTCTGATGTCTCCACTTCAAAATGAGCAAAGAAATGATTCAGTTCCTCTGCCAATGAAGCATCCCCCTCAGCAGGGATGACATTGGTCAGTTGATAGCTGGTAATTTGCTGAATCCCTTGCCATACCTGCCTCATGTTATTGCTATAAAAATTGTAGTCCACTTGAGGGGAAGCGACTAAAGCATGAGTGACTATGAACAGAACTTCTCAGTACAAAAATGGGCACACCTGGCACACAACACAAAACTGTGCAAACATTGTCATTCGTATGCAGAGTTTCTGTCCTGGAAGCAACAACAATTTCACCCACTTGCCTTCATATTTGCACCACTTCAACATCTTCTATTACTATATTTTTAGTAAATGAACAAAGATATTCTCCCATGTCCTATTTTCTTTTTATGTAAATAGAGCAAAATACAATCAGAATGAAAAAGTTGTATCTTTTGCTTCTTTAGGAAAGACTGTGCTTCAATATTTGGAATCAGAAACTCAATGCACACAATAAAGAAACTATCATTTTATAAAATCACTGTTATTAAGCACAAACAACAGAAATTAAAACTGTTCAATTGTATTTTTAGTGACCATTTGATAATCAATGCTTTTTTGATAGTTTTCTGTTACAGGTAGTCCTAGACTTACAAAAGTTAATTTAGTGACTGTTCAAAGTTACAATGGTACTGAAGAAGTGATTTATGACCAGTTTTCACCTTTATGAGCATTGCACAGCATGTCCATGGTCATGTGATCAATATTCAGATCCTTGATAATTGACTCATATTTATGACAGTTGCAGTGTACCAGTGTCCTGAAATCATCTTTTGAACCTCCTGAGAAGCAAAGTCAATTGGAAAGCCAGATTCACTGACAATCATGTTACTAACTTAATAACTGAAGTGATTCACTTAACAACTGTGGCCAGAAAGATTGTACAATGGGGCAAAACTCATTTAACAGATGTCTCACTTAGTGACAGAATTTTTGGGTCAATTGTACCGTGTTTCTCCAACAATATGACCTCCACCAATAGGAAGGCATGAGATGAAATTAAGCCCTGCCCCAAAAATTTAGGCCTATTTAAACCATGCATTTCCCCGCCATTTCTCATATTGTTCGTTAGAACTATACGAGGTGAAGAGAAATGGGGGGAAAGGGTGAGGGGGTGGGAAGAAAGCTTGCCTTTAGGAGCGCCCTACAGGTAGCCTAGGCTAGAATAGCCCAATCTACTACCAACAGAACATCGATAGAAGCTCCCCGAAGGCAGAGTCACCAGCCGCTTCGATCGGCCAGTAGAAGCGGCCTCGGGCGAGCTCCCACGCACCCCCCCTCGCCACAAGGCCATTTTTATTGGCCGATGATAGCTCCCCAAAGTCAGAGTCACCAGCTGCTTCGGGGTGAGGCGTGGCTGCCTGCGTACCCTCACTACGAGGCAGTGTCTTTCAGGCGATGGAAGCTCCCCAAGGGCAGTCACCAGCCACTTCCATCGGCTGGTAGAAGCGGCCTCAGGGAGAGCGCTCAAGCACACTCCCCTTGCCGCGAGGCCCTTCACCAGCCGCTTCAGGGTGAGGCATGGCTGCCCGCGGGGCACTCCTGACAGGAGCGTCCACGCACACTCCTCTCGCCATGAGGCAGTGTCTTTCAGGCGATGGCAGCTCCCCAAGAGCAGTCACCAGCCACTTCGATCGGCCCGGCCTTATTTTGTGAGAAACACAGTAGTTGTAAGTCGAAGACTATCTGTATAAGCAATTACTGTATTTTTCAGATTATAAGACCCTCCAAAGTATAAGGCACACCTAGCTTTTGGGGAGGGGGGAAAAAAATCCTGCCTCTGCCTCCCAGCAATTTGCTTCCTTGCAATAAACAGCCTTGTCAGCTTCAGCACAGCCTGATTAGCACAAGCAGCTAATTGTCGGTTGGATCGGCCTCCTGATGATCAGCTGTTTCAGGCTGCAGGGACCACCATCTCTTATTGCCACCTCTGCGCCCCCCCATTTTCAGCTTCCCGGTTTTGGCCTCTGTGCACCCTATTTTCAGCCGCTGCATGCTCCATTTTTGGCCCATTCTAGGGGGCAAGAATCAGAACAGGCCAAAAACAGGGCACGCAGAGGCCAGAAATGGGATGCAGAGACCGAAAATGGGGTGCACGGAGTGGCAATAAGCGATGGTGATCCCTACAGCCTGTAACAGCTGATCATCAGGAGGTCAATCCAACTGACAATTAGCTGCTTGTGCTAATCAGGCTGTGCTGAAACTTGCTGAAAGGAGGCAAATTGCTGGGAGACAGAGACCAAAGGGTGGGGGCCAGTGGGTGGATGGGGCTTCAGCAACATTTGCTGCATAAGATGCACAGACATTTCTACCCACTTTGGGAAGGGAGTGTGTGTCTTCTACACCGAAAAATACAACATCTTAATTTTGCTATTCTAATTCTAAAATACCCTGCTAGGTGGCAGCACTTAGCTGACCACAATAATTTCAAAAAATATAATCACAATTGGATCTGGTTTGCATTTAGATGATACCAAGAAGTTACCTGGTAAGGATTGCTGAATAATCTTTTCCATATCATATACAATTTCTTGGCGGACTTTGAAATCATCATCAGATATTCCTTTTTCTTTTGCTGCCTCCATCAGCATAAAATTCAAAGCAGCAACTTGTGCAGGGGAAGGGGAAGGGAGGGCACGGAGCTCATTTTCTTCTTGCTTTTCCTAATGAAAAACGATAAAAAGTAATGATATGAACTTTAACAGAAAAATCCTCCAAATATCCATTTAATTATTCAAAAATGTATTAGAGCAAGAGTTAAGATTAATCTATTAAACATTTAGAGTAAGAACAGCAAGAGAGACAGGTTGGTATTTGTTCCTTATGGCCAATGAGTGAAACATGAGCGAGACAGGGAAAAAATTGTAACAAGCCAACCACAGAAGTCTCAAGCCTGTAGTCAGTCCTGAAGCAAGTTTGAAATGGTTAGATAATCTGCTCCCTGCAGTTGAGAAAACACCACCTACTCAATACCTCATAATCATGGAAAGTTAAGAGACTGCATTATATTGCCCATCTTAAGATCCTGGTTCTTAAAACAATATTTAACCAGTGTTATCTTTAGCAAAGGAAAGATTTTTGCCTCCCTTCCCTCTGAGGGGCATTTATGAAGATAACTCAGGTATCTCTCAAAAGCTCTAGACCAGAAATTGTAAACAAAATTGGACAGGAAGAGTATGTGATGAAATATATTGTTCAAAGCAGCCTGTCCATTTCCTCAGGTATTATGAAAACGATCCACTCTAATAATACAATTGTAAAAGGTAATCTCAGCATTGCATCAATTATGTTGTACAAGAGATTTTATCTGTAAAAAAACCCCAAAACTGAAAGTGTTTCCACATGCTTAGAGAGTTCTGATTAGAACTAGGAGAGGAGGGAAGGCTGTCAGTCACTTCAACTCATAGGTTGTAAGCTTATCAATACAGTATATACAGAAAAATTGTTTCTTTGTGCATGAATCACTTAAAAATAAACTTTCAAATGGTCTTATGATATTTAAGTCAGGTCCTCTCCTCCACCTGCGCTCCACCCATCTACCTTGTTCTTTCAACCACACTTCATCTAGGTTTACTACAAAGTCAACGCAGGTAACAAACTACTTTTGGCAAACTGTGTCAACTACTCCAACAGGTTCCTTTCCAAAGAACCAATAGGGACATTAATAAAAGCACTGGTAAAAGAAGCTCCAAGACTTTTTGGAATCCAACTAAATCAAATTGGATCAAAATACTATTTTGGGGTAAACCATGCTAACAGGTCCACTACCTATATAGATGGGATACAGCTACATATTCAACCTTAACATTATGATTAAGGTTGAATAAATCTGACTTATTCTCACCCACAAAACGAACTTCTAATCACAGTAAAATATTAAATTGAGTTTGTGCTGTGACAACAGGAATTGGCCCATGGTTCTCAGGGCTGCTATGAAACCACTCTAGACAAAACAGCCCCAAAGAGACAATGAAATTCCCCCACACTGTAACCCTAGGAATCTCCAACATCAATTCTGAAACCAGCACAGCTTAGGCAAAGATTCCATTGGCAGCAGGTTACATATAATAACAAAACCCGTAAGCTATTCCTGTTCACATATCTATGAGACAGTTCTTTCCCAAATACCATGGTAACCTTAGGAACTGCACTTCTATTCTTTGGCTTATAAGTACAAAATATCTAGACTGAAAAACTCCATACTAGCCCACATGACTTTCTCTGCCATTTTTGTTACACACCAAATAGCTCAATAACAGTTGGATTTTTTTCACCATCAACAAAGTTCTTACAAGTATTACCCTATGCCTATTCATCTTGATTGCTATTAACCAATGTTTAAAAACTGTATCATGCATTTTGAACCAAGACTGAACTTTAAAGCAAAATTTCAAAAATTATTCTAGCACTTACCATGATATTCTTTTTATGGCGTTTTTCTTTAATATGTTTATGAGCTCCCTGGATATTTTCAATGTGAACTAAACATAACTTACATAGGTACTGGCAATTAGAGTACTCTGGAGTGCGCTGTGGAAAAAAACCACATATTTAAGATTCAGCAGCCACTTAATTATGCTGTTCCCCCCCCCCATCATAACAATAAAATGATTCTAAGTACATTTGCACCAGAAGAGTACAGTACACAAAGACGGTCCCAATTCACCATAGAGGTTTGTAAATGTAATCACTGAACCGGTAGTAACGCCGGTTGAATCCCACCCCTGCTGAGATGCAAAAGTCATCCTAAATACTATAATAAATACTATACTAAAACAAAACTATACATAAAGTGTAATTAAGCACATACATTAATGGCTTATCATCAACTATGAATAGGCTTCTTCAGTGTTTACTACAAATCAAGAAATGTATATAATTCCTTCTTCTTTGTCCCAGTCTTCTTGTTTTGCAGGCGTTTCTTGTTGTTTCTCATAGTTCCAAATCTCCATTTCTAAGAATTGAAATACGAAGCCAAAATAACTTCTCCCTTCTTGTGCATCTTCTTTGTACTTTTTAAGTTCCATTTTCAATTCATCCAAAAGTGGTGCCATTTTTAAAAAATTTAAACAACTATCCGATTGATTTTAGTCATTCAAATGCAATAATCAAGAATCCAAAGATCACCAAGTAGTCCAAATACCCACAAGCTGTTTCTTTTGGCTTTTTTTCCCACTTTCTCTTCCTGGGGTTCTACTATTTAGTTGCCAAGTTTCAATTAAAATGTATCTTTTAGAAGTCTTGTTGAAGTTTTACTGTAAATTCCTTTAAATTCCAGGCAGTCTCCTCCCTCTTTCCAGATCCGCCCTTTTATTCTTTTTCTCTCCTTTCCTGCTTATAAAAACTTTTTAGTGTCCAGAAATCTTTATTACCCCTTTGACATTTTATTTTATTTTCAGCTTAATTGCCTGTTGATGTCAAAGCGGATTTTTTCCCCCGATTTCTTATTTAAGTCTCTTAGCTGTCAGTATAGGGAAAGGGAGAGAAGAAAAAAAAAAACCAAACCTTTCCCTTTTCACTTTCCTTCGCTGCTTCAGAATCTTCTTTGGGAACAATGTTACTTTTTTTTAGTTTAAATTCCAGCGTACCTTAGTTGTTGCTTTTACAATTTAACCTGGTCAACCAGAACTTTCACTTCTTATCTTCCTCCTGCACATTCTTTTCCAGTCGAGTTCTTTTTTGAGGTGGCCATTTCTGACCACTGCTGCAACCGCCTTTGGGAAAGGGAATAATGGCCAGCTGAGGAGGAGAGATGTGGCTCTCCTCAACCCTGCTGGCAGTCTCCCCCCTCTTCACCACCTCTACGGGGTGGCTCAGCCCCCAAACCAGCCTGCTCAGGGCGCTCCAGTGGCGAGCCCAGACCGAAACCATGCACAATCACGGATTTCTGTCTGTCGCCGAAGAAGCTCAAATTCAGAAGTATGTTTCCTGCCATGCTAAAAAGAAATCCAGAACTCTTCTAATCCAAAATTAGAAGATTTTTTAAATTTAGGTAAACTTCCTCATACTATAAAATTTAAAGACAAATCCTTTAATTAAATTTTTCTTTTTAGTTAGATTTCCATTCTAGCATGCAAACATATACACAAATTAAATTCTGTACTTACTTTTTCCAAGCGAATAATATAATCTCTTTCCAGTCGTTCTTCGGCTTGTTTCAAGCCCAACTGTTCTTCTTTCATCAGTGTTGATTCATCCATGACAGCAACATTTTCTAAATAATCAGTTTCTGGCTTACTTTCTTTAGCAGAGTCAGAATTTTTTATTTTACCTTGTAGGAGAAGGATGAAAAGAATGTTTAATACATTTTTCATAACTACCATAAACCTAAATTAAGAAACCATGAGATGTACACATATCCTTTTTTTAAAAATTGTGGAAACTAAGTTTGAAAAGGCTTATAATAAAAAATTTAAATTTAAGTTTTATTTGTTAATTCTCTTTTTTATTCACATGGATCAAATGTAAGACAATTGTAAAGATTACTGAAAATCTCTTGATGAATGTCTTGAGAAATTAGGAGAAACATACATATACACATACAGATACACACATAGACACAGACACACAGTCCTCTTAGAAACTGCCTTGTTTAGCAACCATTCAATTATATAAATGGTTATATAAAAATAACTCTACAACTAATCCTTGCATTTACTATAAAGGAAAATTGAAGTAATATCATAACCACAGTAGCAATTTCATTAGCAACCCCTTCTCAAAATGACTGAATTGCTGGTCCCAATTGGGATCACTAAACAAGTGGATCTGTATATAGCAATAGCTCTTAAGACTTATTTAACACCGCTCCATGGTGTTTTACAGCACACTGAGTGGTTTACAAATGCCAGCACAATATCCCCAACAATCTGGTTCTTCATTTTACCAACTATAGAAGGATGGAAGGCTGAGTCAACCTTGAGTTGATTAGAATTAAACTTTTGCCTATAGGCAGAGTTAACCTGCAATACTGATTCTAACCACTGCATCACAGCTCCTTTGGTATATACCAATTCCATGGCTGCTATGATGCAGAGGGCAGTTATCTTTATCTCAATTAGAGTAATATGATACAGATAGTCCTCAAGATACAACCGGAATGGAGCCTTCCAACAACAGTCATATGCCACAATGGTCATTAGGTGAAGTGTCTCACCTAATGACCCCCCATTCCTTCTCTCCCCAGTGAATTGTTAAAGCAATGCCCAGGAGAATGAAGTGCCCCAGGGGTGGCCAAGGCCCACCTGTTCTGCCCCTTCCGGGGACTTCGCCCACTCCCAAGGTGCCTTGTGCTCCACTTCCTATCTCTTGTGACCCCAGGCCTTTTCCCATTCCTACCAGGCGTGCCCAGGTCTTAGGTCTGATTTCCATCCCACCACACCAAACAACCTCCTCCTTGCATTTAAAGAGCTGTAAGACTTTCCAAAGCACTGGAACTGATTGCTTTTTTGTGCGGCCAAATGGCAGTTTCAGAAGTGACCACCATTTTGTCCTAATTACTGCCATGTGGCCCAGAGATAAAATGCTTTGTTTTGCTAACTTAACAAGTATCTGCACAATCCTGCAGCATTCAGAAGTTTCTGTAGTGCTATACAGATTTTATTAAGGCAGCCAAATGAAGTCCTGCCTACTTTTGCATGACAGCATGTAGAAAACCTTTGTATTACTATGCAGATCCTTCATGAAGGAGAGAGGTGGTTTTATTATATGAATGAACTTTCATTCATACAATGTTTGATGGCATTCTAAAAGGGTCATTCTTCACTTAGCTTATAGAAGATAACTGCATTTAAATTATGTCTCTATAGCTTTCTGAAAATTCCTTTCAAGCAGAAAAGCAACATAGCATGGAGAAAAAAATCAAGCTAAAAATTACAAAAAATAGTTGTGCTTAAATTAAGAAATTATTATAGCATTTTATATAGCAAAATGCCAGAGAGTATTTTCAACTAGAATTACAAAGATTTCTATAAAGTCCTACAGAAAACTATTATTTTTTAAACTTTCCTAAAGAAGATACCAATTTGTTCCACTTAATAACATATACATAAGTAACACAAGGAAAAGCTTTAATTTCTGAATGCACACTTACAGTAATCTTCAGATGTTTGTTCTACTGATCTTAAATCCAAATCACTTTTCTCTGAGTCATTACACCAATTAACATTTATTTTGGAAGTATCCTCTTTTAGTGGATTTTCCAATTCAGGAGTCCCTCTCTGGGCAGTTGGTAAGATTTCTGTACTGGCACCATTTTCGAAAATATGAGAAGTTGGAAGGCTTTCATGTGCAGGCTGAACTTTTAACGCTTTCTGATTTTCTACTGCTGTTGATACATTTGGTAATCTTTTTCCTTTGCTATGATTCTGATCCTGAAGACTCGATCCCATGTCTTTATATCCAGGAATGGAACTATTTGTCTTACGTGATTTATTTTCTCCTGACTTTTCAGGACAAACATCATTTTGCTTTATCTTTTTGAAACTGTTGCCATTTGTAGAACTTTTGCCAACTTCTTTTACAGACTTGTCATTTCTGTTAGTTTTATAATTTTGATTGGTTACAGCTCTGGCAGTCTTGCTCTCTTCACACGCAATACGGGTGGATTTTCTTATGTCATGATTTCCACTTTTTGGAATCTTGCCTTCTTCCATTATTAAGAAGACTTGCTTTTTCTATCACTTGAGAAGATCTGAAATGAAATTTTGCAACAATTTGGATAGAGCAAAATCCACCGTTAACGCAGGGTATCTGGATGATTGTGTGGAAAAAACAAACATGTAAAAATATTACCATAAAACATAAAGCAATATTCGTCAAGCTGGTGTCCTGAACTAGTGCAGACATATTAAACAGATTGGAGTAGCTTTTAAAAACAACCTTGCCAGCCTAGGAAAAAATGTGACTGCTTCATTAATTTTATAAAATGCTTCATAAGCCCTCCTATGTGCATCAAAGCATGTGTAATTGAAAGACTTGTGCAGGACCATGTTATATTTCATTCAGCAAAAATTAGTTTTTATTAACTATAAAACATCAGATTTATAGCCTATATATAAATTAGTACAAGCTAAAGAAAGAGGTTTGGTTTTGCCACATTTGAAATTGTACTTTGATGCTTTCTATTTGGTCTGGCTTAAAGAGTAGATGACTCTCCAAAATAAGAGACTACTTGATCTGGTGGGCCATGGATTAGATTTGGATGGCACACCTACACCTAATCACTTTATTATCCTAAGGGTTTGAAATAAATCTAAAGTTCTCCACAAAGATGATTCTTTTTTTTTTTAAAAGAATTTTATTAATTTTCTACAAACAAACATAACAAACAAAACATTAAAACATCAACTCTCATATGTACATCCAGTGTGTCGGTTGGTTCATCAGTTTTGTGCATTCATTTTGTAATCTCAATTACAATTATGTTACATAACAACTCATATTGTCAATCCAAACTTATATTTCCTAATATCACTAAAAAAAAATTTTTTTTGACTATACTTTTAATCATTCATGCTTTGTGAGAGAACAATACTTCAAGCAGTTTATTCTATAACAAATCATATAATCATACCAAATCAATCCTAAAAACCCTTTTGTAGATATAGTGTTAATATTCTATTATTGTATTTTATCATCTAGCCATTGATAAAAAAGATCCCAAATTTCATAAAATTGTTTATCCTCTTGCTCTCTAATTTCAAATGTCAATCTACTCATCTCAGCACATTCCAATATTTTCTTAATAATTTCTTCCTGTAATGGTATTTTCTCATTCTTCCAATTTTTAGCAAATACAATCCTAGCCACTGTTAATACATTTACAATCAGGTATTTCAAGTCTTTACTATATGTATCAGGTAAAATTCCCAATAAGAAAATCTCTGGTTTCAAGTCTATGTGTTTCTTTGTCATTTTTTCCAACCACATGAGAATTTTAGTCCAATATTTTCTGGCGTCCTCACAGGTCCACCACATATGGTAATATTAGCCAGGTATCTGGGACTTCCGGTTTGTCGGCTTCGCTAGCGGCAGGGTTTCGCGATCCTGCGCGATCCCCGCCGCGCTAGCCGTTTTGGTGCCTCCGATCTACATAGGTTTGGAGGATAAGGCTGCCCCATAGAGGCAGCTGAAGATAGGGGGGAGCCAGTGAGGGGTTTGGGGGTGTTGCAGACCCCCTCCCCACCTGGCAAAACTCCCTTTTCCCAAGACGGTCAAGCGGCGGTCTGCAATGGCCGTCACAAAGAAGCCGGCAGCTGGGTAAGAGTGAGCAGGAGGAAGAGGGGAGAAAGTTTTCAAAAGAAAGTTTTTTGGCTGATC
>BHEV01067342.1:0-16731 GCA_004319985.1 Emydocephalus ijimae | reverse complement strand
CTCCCCCCTATCTTCAGCTGCCTCTACGGGGCAGCCTTAGCCTCCAAACCTTTGCAGGTCGAAGGCACCAAAACAGCTAGCACGGCGGGGATCGCACAGGATCGCGAAACCCTGCCACTCACGAAGCCGACAAACCGGAAGTCCCGGAATTTATTCTTTTCAGTGTAATCAAATTATAGATTAGATATATTTAAAACCATAGGTTATGGGATTTTTTTTTCTGGAGTTTTCTCATCTTACCCAAAAGGATCACCAACTACAAGAAAAGCCACATCAGTTAGATGTGCATCTTTCAGGATACTATCAGCATCTTGCTCTACGATATCTCTGTCAGCAAGGATCAGCTCTTTACCATAGAAATCTTCCAGTGCTTCTTTTCCAACAGTTAGGATAGAAGTGTAGGCTTCCAAATATACTCTGCTACACTGCTTTATTACTTCCAGTCCTTTTACTGTAATATCTTTGGCATCTCCAAGTCCAAGACCAATCAAGTAAAGCATTTTTTTAAAAAACGAGCAAACCAAGAAAAGCTTTGGTACTGAAGATTTTTACACCTTCGAGCTTAGCGGTCGCCTCTTTCCCCTTCCATGCTCACCAGGACTGTCCCTCCTTCTTATTCTCTCATTGTTAAGTTCTGAGCATGGGCGCTAAGAATGGAGCTGGTGAAATGGTGAACTTCAAAACTCTTTATGAACATGGTGTAACAGCTCAGCCCAATGGCTGCAACGGCCCCCTTTATATAGGCAAACTATTGAGTATTTAACCAATGAAAACACAGGGAGCGCTAGCTCCGTTAACCAATGGGAGAGGCTCGTTAATAGCCAATCAGATTCTCCTGAATGGACCAATCCGATGTAGCTATTAACGGCCAATCAGAAGTGCAGGACCAGAACCCTGTACTTTACTTCAAGCTCTTAATAACCTTTATTAAGCACATTTATTAATTCACAACACCCCTTCCCCCCGGGTTCCGTTTAAGGGGTGCGGTTATGTAGTCTTTGAGGTAGGCAGGTTGTTTTGTTAGTCTATTTGATTTTTGTTGTACTCCCGATATTTGGTTACAGTCTTGTTGAGGTAGGACGTTATCTGGTGAAAAGGGTGCCTCTAGTTCTGTATTCAAATTTTCATTGTCGCTAATGTTTTCGGCATCTCCTTGAGGCGAGCTCACCCGCATCCCCGATCCTTCTTCACGTGTTGCCACTGCGCGGTCATTACTTCCATTAAAGCTTTCTGCCATTTCAAATTCATCTTCCTCAGTATCTCCTCCCCCCTCATTTTGGAAGTCAGGGGACTCGGAGATACCTGACTGTAGCCTTGAACGCAGCTGATCAATATGGCGCTTCCATATTCTATCGTCACAACATTTCACACGGTACAATCTGGGGCCGGTTACTTGGACCACAGTTGCCTCGACCCACAACGGATCGCCCAAAAGGTTCCGAGCGAAAACCAAGTCGCCTACCTGTTACGGCATCTCCCACTGGATCCGTGTGGTTTCTCAGGTTCATACAATGGGTGCAGATGGTCGAGGTGGGAGCGGAGCTTCCGCCCCATCAATAACTCAGCAGGAGTTTTGTTGGTGACGCTGTGCGGAGTGATATGCTGTAAAAAGAGTATCCGGTTAATCTTGTCTTCGATATTGCCATAGTCCATTTTATGCAAGGTTTTGGTGGCAGGATGTGCCGGTGAAGTCAGCGCATGGTGAATACCACGGTCCGCCAGGTACTGTTCAAAAGACAGCGTGGGAAATTGGGACCCGTTGTTGGATACCAGAATGTCTGGTAATCCGTGTGTTGTAAATAGTCTGTCTAGTTTCCTGATGACCGCTTTGGTTGTTGTATTTCTCATCTCATGGATTTCAAGCCAGTTCGAGGAGGCATCCACCATTAATAAGAATATGTGGCCTTTGGTAGGTCCTGCAAAGTCCAGATGAATACGGGACCCTCGGTGTTCCCTCGGTGTTTCCCATTCGGTTGGGGTTGCTTTTGGTGGGGCGTTGCTTATTTCCTGGCATTTGTGACAAGCTTTGAGCCATGTCTCAATCTGCTTGTCAATGCCTGGCCACCACGCGTAGCTACATGCGAGGGCTTTCATTCGCACGATGCCGGGGTGGCCATCGTGCAAGGTTTTTAGTATCGCTCGTCATAACCGCTCTGGGACAACGACTCTATCCCCCCAAATGATGCAGTCCTTCTGGGAAAACAGTTCCGTTTGTCGATTCTTGAATGGGGCGTATTCGTCAGGTATCTAGTCCAATGGCCATCCGCGCTCGACCCAACTGAGGACTCGTGCTAAGACGGGGTCGCATTTCGTTTCCATCGTGATATCTTGGGCTGTTAGTGGCAGTGTTCGAAGTGTCTCGATCTGCAGCGTTGTAACTGTCGGAGCGGGGTCATCAATGGTCTCCGGAAGTGATGCACGGCTCAATGGGTCAGCATGGGGAATGGCCTTCCCCAGGTGGTGTTGCAACTTATAATTATAGGCAGCCAAGAATTCTGACCAGCGAGTCATTCTGGGGGATAATATATAAGGGGTTGCCCTATCTCCCGCTATTATTCCCAGCAAAGGTTTGTGGTCAGTCACTATAGTAAAGGCTTGGCCATACACATATTCATGAAATCTCTTAACAGCAGACACAATAGCAAGGGCCTCTTTATCAATTTGACTGTAATTGCGTTCTGCTTTTGATAGCGTCTTTGAGAAATAGGCAACAGGGGCTTCACTACCGTTTGGCAAAACGTGGCTCAAAACAGCGCCCACTCCGAATGGTGATGCATCACACATGATCGTTAAAGGCAAAGTCTCGTTATACTTCATCAGAACAGCATCAGAAGTCAATCATTTTTTTCACATTTTGGAACGCCTGCTCCTCTCTGTGTCCCCATACCCGGATTGCTTTTTTGTCCAACAAACGATGTAGGGGTTTGGCTATGGTTGCTTTATGAGGCAGGAAAACGTTATAAAAATTGATAAGGCCTAGAAACGCCTGGAGGTCGGCCTTATTTCAGCATTTTGGGGCATTTTTGATTGCCCTAAGTTTGCTGTTGGTGGGGTGAATGCCATGACTATCAATTAAATATCCTAAAAATTCTACACGATCAGTACATAGTTGACACTTGTTTTTTTTAACTTTGAGACCTGAGTCTTTAAATCTCTGGAGAACCAACCTCAGGCGATCCCTTAGTATTTTCCGAGTTGGGGCAGCGATTAACACATCATCAAAACATGGGACAATGCCTTTTATCCCTTGTAATAGTCTTTCCATCAAACTTTGAAAGATTCCCGGGGCTACGCTTACTCCGAATTGGAGTCGGTTACATTTAAACGCACCTTGGTGCGTAACGATCTTTTGGGCCTCTGCCGTTTTTTTGCCTACCAGGAGTTGTTGGTATGCCTGGGCTAAGTCTAGTTTAGCGAAGACTTTTCCACCCCCCAGGGAATGGAGGAGGTGTTGCACCACCGGTACCGGATATGGGTTTTGTTGAAGGGCGTGGTTCAGGGTGGCTCGGTAGTCCCCACAAATTCTTATCGATCCATCCGACTTGATGGGTGTCACGATTGGGGTTTCCCAGGGAGACTGATCGGTTGGTTCTAACACACCCTGGGCGATTAATTTATCAAGCTGCTCATCAATCTTTGGTTTAAGGGCAAATAGAACTCGACAAGGCTTAAGGCAGATGGGAGCTATTTTGGGATTGAGGTTAAATGATATCGGGGTCCCCTTGTACTCACCTAGTTTTTCTGCAAAGACATCCTGGAAATCTTGGACGAGGTCCTCTTCCCAGTCGCTGTTGTAGATTCAGTTAATGCCGGCTACTTCAATTCCAAGTGGAGCGAACCATTGGAGGCCTAACAGACTAGGCCGATCCCTGTCAATTACAGTCAGGGGTAGGAATGCTGTACGGTTCTTAAACGGTACCCGGACTTGGCTGGATCCTACAACTGGAATTCGATTTCCTTGATAGTCCTTGAATATGAGTTTTTGGAATCTGAGGTCTTGCCGCCGGACAGTAGGGATGAGCTGCTTGAGGGTCTTCCAGGAAACCATCGAGAGAGATGATCCTGAATCGACTTCCATCAGGCAGGGCTGGTTTTCGATGGCCACTTTCACTCGGATCTTCTTGGCGTCAAGAGATGAGGCGTGACCAATCATGATAGTTTGGTGATCCTCTTCTCACTTCATTGAGTGGTTTAGGGTTTTGTTTCTGTAGGAGTGGTTGTTCCATTGGTGGTTCACGGGTTCTCGCCTTACAGGACGGCTTTCTGTCGGTTTGCGATAGTTAGCCCCCCTCGAGGGCTGGCTGGGTCCTAGCTTGCTTCTACAGACCCATCCGATATGGCCTCTTTTTCCGCACACATGGCAGAGCGCGTTGAGGAATTTGCATCTGATCGGGGGTGGCTTGCCCCACAACCAGCGCATTGGTACTGAGATCTCTGGCGTTGATCTCATTCGGACCGAAGTCGATGGAGCTCTTCTTTGTTGCTATCTGACAATGATTCGAGGTCCTCGTGGTGGGCTGTTAACAGCTGTCCCTCTGAGTGAGGTGAAATTTCGCGGGCCAGTTGACGAAGCGGGGCGCGGGTGCGGCGCATTCGTGCAGCTGACTTCCTGGTTGCTTCTGCTGTAGTAGCGTCAGCGATGGCATCTGTAAGGCTAATGTCACCTTTCGCCATCAGCTTACTCTGCACATGAGGTGCATCTAGTCCCAGAACTACTCGGTCTCTCAGGGCTTCTTCGAGGTGGGCAAACCCGCATAGGCCTCCCAGATTCCGGAGATCCGCTTTGAAATCAGCAACACTTTCACCCTTCTGCTGACTTCTCTGATAAAATTCATGCCTTCTCACGAGCGTTGGCACGATCGGTGCATAGTGGGCCCTCAGTCGGGGTTCGAGGACGTCACAGTCCATAGACTTTACTTCTGCCGGTTTCGCTAGTGCCTTGGCCATCTTGAATACGGTCGGCCCGCAATGAATTAGGAATACCACCTGTTTCTTCCCGGTAGTGGCATCCTTCAAATTGTTGGTTTCCAGGAACATCTGGAAGCGATCCATATAGGAGTCCCAGTCTTCTTGCGCTGGGTCAAATGGAGCAGGTGGTATGACGCCGCCGGACATGGTTCCGCCATTGTGCGTTTCAGCCACATACTTGGTTATCGTTCTTCATTGTTCAGTCAGCTCTAACGGCTCCACATCCCATCCTCGCCCCCAGTGTTAAGTTCTGAGCATGGGCGTTAAGAATGGAGACAAGCCGGTGAAACGGTGAACTTCAAAACTCTTTATTAACATGGTGTAACAGCTCAGCCCAATGGCTGCAACGGCCCCCTTTATATTGACAAACTATTGAGTATTTAACCAATGAAAACACAGGGAGAGCTAGCTCCGTTAACCAATGAGAGAGGCTCGTTAATAGCCAATCAGATTCTCCTGAACGGACCAATCCGATGTCGCTATTAATGGCCAATCAGAAGTGCAGGGCCAGAACCCTGCACTTTACTTCAAGCTCTTAATAACCTTTATTAAGCACATTTATTAATTCACAACACTCATAATCTTTCTCTGTTGATAATTGGATTTGGTCTTTTTAAAAAATTCTAGTCGTGTTCAATTCTGAGAGACCACCTGGACAAGTTTCTTGGCAAGGTTTTTTTTTCAGAAGTGGTTTCCCATTATCTTCTTTCTAGGGCTGACTCACAATCAAGATCATTGACCTGACTCATCAAATCAAACTTTATTGTCAATGCACAACATGTGTACAATGAAATTGAAATGCAGCCCCCCCCAAAAAAAAACACAAAATACATCTCAATAACTCGATAAATGAAAGAAATAAAATCCTAAGCCCAAAATAAGCAATAACTAACACTCATTCCCATATACCTATATGTATGTAACATTATATTATATTACATTGGTATGAACATGTTACACATTGCCCTGGCCCTGCAAATCTATCATATTAAACCTAATTGTGGTGTTATGTTGCGTTCAGAAGTCTGACAGCCCACAGAAAAAAGCTTTTTTTCAACCTATTTGTTCAGCTGGCTATGCTTCTATATCTCCTGCCTCATGGTAGGAGAGTAAAGAAGTGCTGACCAGAGTGTGAATCATCCCTGAGGATTTTCCTCACTGGTTTATTCATGGTTTCTACCCTGATGCCTTAACCACTACATTAAACTGACTCTTAGATTTGACCCTAAAATGTGTTTAAAAAATAAAATTGCAGCTGATATCTGAAATAATACCACTTGTGTGTGATTTCAGAGAAAATCACATTGTTTTTGTTTTTAAAAGGATTGCTGTTCAAAAGATAAAATTCAAGAGATAAGGCTTATTCTAAATACAAATCCAACAACAATGAATTCAACAATTTTGGCTTGAAGAGTTGTATAGTTTGAATTAAGAGATTAGATTATACTGGTTTGGCCAGGTATGAACATATAAAGTAATGTACATTATTATATGCTGCTCCATATAAGCACGTTCCAGTTCCAAGTTATCAGAACAACTCTTCAGTTGCTATCCGGTTTCTCATATTAATGTTTTTACAGAAAAATATAGATATATTTCTGGGGCAAAAAAGGAATGAGATTAATCCTCTTAATTATAATTAAACTTTAGATGGTTTTACAGTGGATTGTATAGCAAATATGCTATTGATATATGCATATTTTTATGGAAGAAGGAGGGGATTGGGGATGGGGAGGAGGGGGAGGAGGAGGAGGAGGAGGAGGAGGAGGAGGAGGAAGAAGAAGAAGAAGAAGAAGAAGAAGAAGAAGAAGAAGAAGAAGAAGAAGAAGAACAAGAACAAGAACAAGAACAAGAACAAGAACAAGAAGAACAAGAACAAGAAAGTCCCAAGACTCTGCTGCAAGTGATTGAATTCCAATAGTAGATTGTAGGGAATATAAATAAGAAACTTTCATATCCCCAAGTCACTGTTCTAAGCTAAACTGAAATGTTGACTCATTAGAAGACAAGATAAGAGATCTTGTTCTGCACACGAAAACTTTGTTTTCTTTGTTTCTTCTGAGAGAAGTGTGTATTGAATGCCACAGTTGCACAGAATGCACAGCTATGCTGTCACCAAATTCCCTGAGAGTAAGTAAAATGACAGTGATTTTCATACTCAATGGACAAAAGGCAATTGTTTTCTTGTCATCCAGCACCTGTTGTCTAATATGATTCCCTCAAGGAACAATTTTACTTTTTCATGCTCGTTTCATTTCCTACCATATGTTTGAACTTGTGACCATATTCATGATATCAGTTAACCCAGAAATGCCCTGACACTGGTCAATTGCTTAACAGAATCAATGCCTTTCCTAAACTGTCTTTCTGAGACTAGATAATGCAGAGAAGGTTATGAGGTTCTGTGTGCAATGTAGTCCCCAGTTATACAAATATTTAAAAAGGGAAATTTCATATCTAAATCAAGATCAGGTATATGAGTTTTCACTTGTAATTCTTTTATTTACCCAATCTTTGTTACATCTCACCTGAATATGGGTATTGAGACTATCCAATACATGTGACAAATTAAGTCTGATTCATAAACTATGCAATTTTGAAAGCAAACTATAAATTGGACATTGAGATGGATGGTATATAAATGTAATAAATAAATAGTTCCCACCTATGCTGTCCAATTGACTTTCTGTATTGACTTCCTTGTTGACTTTCTGGGGAGACTGCCAGGGAAGATTGCAAGTTGTGATCACATGATTGGCTATTGGTCATCAGTGAGAACAGGTTGCCAAGTATTCAGATCACAATCATGTGACTATGTGCATGTTTGTGTGTGTATGTGTGCATTGTTTTTCTACAGTCAGAAGTGCTGTACAGGCTATAAAGCACCCTTTCTGAGGCTTTCATAATTTTGAATGGTTATTAAGTTATCATTAAGCAAGGGTTACCAATATACATTTAATACCATTTTTTTAGTTAGCTCCTTTCTCTCAGTCACTTACAAAATATGCATATTGTACAATTGTTCATATCCTGTTTTTTTGTCACAGGTTCTATACTAAGTATAAGAAATGACAGCTTTCCAGTGGGTATTTTTACTATTGCTTCTATATTGAAAAACAGATGGAGCCACTCAAAAAATAATAGGAGACAGATAATATTTAATTCTTTCCAATTTCTTATTTAATGGCTCCAAGTCATATTTTCCCTTAAATTATTTTTCTTTAAAAGGTAGAAAAAGAGGAAAGCTATATGTTTTTTTTTTTTTGGTGGAACATCAAAAGGAACATTAAAAACATTAAAAAGACAATTCTGAGTATACAATTACTCTCTGAAGTCTGTGCCTGTCCTGTTGGGTTGCAGAACCAAACCAGACTGTTATAGAGGTGCAGATAACAGACTCAATAAATCCTCTGTAGAACTGTATCAGCAGCTGCTTGGGCAGTTTAAGCTATTTGAGTTGGCACAGAAAAAAAATTCTTTGTTGTGCTTTTTTGATGACGTTTTTGATGTTAGGTGTCCATTTTAGGTCATGTGATATGATAGAACCTAGAAATTTGAAGGTCTCTACTGTTGGTACTGTGTTGTCTAATATTGTAAGAGGTGGTAGTATGGGAGGGTTTTTCCTAAAGTCTACCACCATTTCTATGGTTTTGAGTGTGATCAGTTCCAGATTGTTCTGGTTACATCACGAGGCAAGTTGTACAACTTCCCATCTGTTTGTGGATTTATCATTGTCTCGAATGAGACCAATCACTATTGTATCATCTGCAACCTTCAGTATTTTAAAAGATAGATTGTTTGAGATGCAGTCATTGGTATATAGGGAGAAGAAAAATGGAGAAAGCACAAAGCCTTGGGGTGGGGAGGGCCTGTGCTAATCGTACAGCTATCAGATGTGATTCTGCCTAGCTTCACCTGCTGCTTCCTGTCTGTTAGGAAGCTTATGAACCACTTACAAGTGTGTTCAGATACCGCTACTGGTGTAGTTTATTTAGAAGAATGTCTGGAATGATGGTATTGAATGCTGAATTGAAGTCTACAAAGAGGACCACTGCATAAGTATTTGAAGGTATTATTGGTTAGGAAGCAGGTATTTCACTCTGAGAAGTTTCCAACTGGTTGATCACATTATAATCTTTTGAATTGAAACTGTTTGGAAAGCAACTCTTCTGTAGGAATAGTTGAAGTGTCAGATTACAACATGACCAGAGTAGACTTTTAGAAAGGAGGATAAAATTGTTTGGGAATTGTCTGTTTAGTGTCTACTATACATTTAGTATCTTTGCTTTTTCACTTCCAAACATGGTACAAAATCATACCTCACTGTCTTAGGTAGTTATCATTCAAGATTGGTAACACAATTTCAGAGAACTCTGAGGGCATCACAAAAATGTCATATAGCCCCAATCACATGTTGTAGATTGCCCATTTCTAATTTCAGCAAAGTAAATGTGAATGTGGGACTGTACAGGAAACAATGCTCAATTCTAAAAAGTTATTCTGTGAAGAAAATTAAGGCACTCAAGCATAAGGTTCTTCTTTTTGTATTTCACAATCTGAAACATCTGTCATTCATAGCTGGGTTCAGGAAAAGAAATCTAAATTTTCTCTGCTCATACAAGCTTTTCACTTGTAAATCTGCCACTCCAAACAGACACTAGTTTCTGTGAAAACTCCTTGAATAATAACTAATGATTACAGCTCTGCTTAAAGCAGTAGAGCTGTTCCAATAAAGTTATTGTTTAACTTTACATACACCTGCTGTACTAAAAATAAAAATTAATGGCATAATATGCCTATATATCTCAAGACGTAGGGTCATCCATAGTTTTAGGATAATGCAACCAACGGTTTCAGTCAGAATTTGGTTTTTACAAAGTTTTTGTTTACCTTTAAAGATGCCTGGAGAGAATTAAAGACTGACCATTTAAAGAGGAGAGTTGTAGAGTTAACACAAGAAAAGGTATCAGTGTGAATTCACTATTTTTAGATTATATTTTAATTAGATTTTAATATAATATACAAAGAGAATACAAAAGCAAATATTAGGGAAATTAGGAAGGAAAAAGGAAAATAAATAGTGGGGGAAAGAAAGAGAAAAAGAAAAAAAGGCATTGACTTCCGACTCCTTAGGTACAGTTGAATAAGGCATTAAGATCTACACTCAACTTTTTACTTTCTCATAATAATAGAAACTAGCCATTTCTGTAACAACAAATCTATCTAATTGGTAAAACCCAAGGTCAAAGTTGCATCTTTTTCCACATCAAGCACAAAAATCCAGAAGTGGTTTCCAAGTTGAAGGTATTCGTATTTTTTTTCTTTAATCAGAGCAGTCAATTTAGCCATCTCTGCTAACTCCATCAGTCTTTGTAGCCATTCATCCATTGTGGTGATTGAGGTGACCTTTATTTCTGTGTGCAGAGTAGTCTTGCTGCCATCAGCATAATATGACATCAAAGTTCCAATTTTTTTCCAAGTCTTGTTCCATTAAAGTCAAAAGAAAAGTCTCTGGGTTTTTTCTATATTCACTTTAAGAATTTTCTCCTCTTAAGATATGAATTCTTCTCAGATTAAGATATGAATCCTACTCCAATATTTCTTTGCTTTATTACATGATAAAAAGTCTCTTCTTTACATTTACATTTCCAACATTTATTTGAGATACTTTTATACATTCTTGATAATTTATCTGGAGTTAAATACCAATGATATATCATCTTAGATTTTTTTTAAAAAAATTAAAGCTTAATGTAAACTTTAATCTTTTTTTCCACATATTCTCCCACTGTTCAAGCATATCCAAAGTTCCTTGGCCTCTGAATCATATAATGCTTTACTTGTTCATTTTCCAGATTTAAATTCAATAATACTATTATAGACTTTAGCAGTAATATGTTAATCACTACCACACAATACAGTATCCAATTCATTTTTAACAGAGTTAAACCCATGGTTTTTTATCTAGTTTAAATCTTTCTTTCAGTTGTAAGTTTGTAAAGCAATGACATGATCTTCTAATTGGGTATAAATATCTTAAAAATCTCAAATAGAACATGACTGGTCACGTACTACTTCCAAGTATAACCATTTTGTTATTTAGCAGTAAGAATTTGATGTGTCAAAACAAACATAAAAGAAGAGTGAACACAGCACCAATACAGTATTTAAGACTACATGATCAAACATAATAAGTTTTGATAAGAATTGTGGGGTGCTGAAGAAATATTGGTTGAATACAGAAATAAATAGCCCAGAATTGCTTTTCAAAGTGAGAAGAGTAGCATATAAATTTTATAAATAAATAACTATGAAAGAATTATGTTGAGGTGTTTTGATTCAAAGAGAATCAAAACATAGAGAAAGTGATTAAATATTGAATGAAACAATAAATATATATTTGAAGACTCAGTAGAAATAGGAAGACTGTGAAAGTCAAAACTGGATGAAGTCCTCAAAAAGGGAGAGCTGGCAATCTTAAATAACAAAAAGCAAGTTATGAAAAGTTTATGAACATGATATAATAAGTTGATAAAGTACAAAAACATATAACTGGTATTAATGGTGAAATGAATGGTGTAAATAGTAAATGAATGAATATCAATGAATAGTGTATACTTGCATCAATAAATGTTATAAATTAGATTTATTTTTAAAAAATCTTTATTGCCTTTTCTTTTGTTTAATCTTTTTTCTACAATTTGCAAAATTCTGCTTATTCCAAAAGAAAATGGTGGGTCATTTCAACAATTAAAAGCAGGATACTGCCTCATCTTTGCAGAAAATGATTTAGAATAGAATAGAATAACAGAATTGGAAGGGCTCTTGGAGGTCCTGCTCAGGCAGGAAACCCTATACCATTTGAGACAAATGTTTGTCCAATATCTTCTTTAAAACTTCCAGTGTTGGAGAACTCACAAATTATGATGGCAAGTTGTTCCACTGGTTAATTGTTCTATCTGGAAATTTCTTCTTAGTTCTAGGTTGCTTCTCTCCTTGATTATTTTCCACCTGTTGCTTCTTACCCAGCTCTCAGGTACTGTGGAGAGTAGCTATCATATCACCCCTAGTCCTTCTTTTCATTAAACTTGACAGCAACCATTCTTTATGTGTTTTAGCCTCCAGTCCCCTAACCATCTTTGTTGCTATTCTCTGCACTCAGTGCTTGAAATGTTTTATAAACATAAAAATACTCATCTAATAGTCATCTAATCAATTTCTTCAATATATTAATGAATACTTATCCAATTTAATACTAGACTCAACACTATATTACAATGCTAATCCTTATGGTAACTAAATGTTGAATTATATTTACATGTGCACTGTAAATATTACATTAAACAGACTAATTTACACGTATATGTAATTTAACATTATACATATAAATCATTTACAATGAAAATCATTTATTTAGCATTTCACCAATTCAAAATTTTGACTCAGTGGCAACATCTGTAGCCTGAAGTCTTGGGTTATATTGACGTAAATGAGATTTATGCATTCTTTTGAGTTTTACTTTTTTAAACAAAACTTGCATTTTTACGACACTCATCAACCAAGAGAATGAGAGACAGAGAGAGAAACAGCATGTGTTTGTTCTGACATCAATTTTCTTTTTAACTTCTGAAGAGTTTTAAAATAGTTTCTCATAAATAATGAAACTAGTTTGTCAGATAATTGGAAACTACTGACTACTGACAGCTTTGTCTGGGAAGCAACTTGCAAATACTATCATTAAAGAAGCCAGCATTGGACAAAAAGACAAAAAAAATGGAAAGATCAAATCTTTCAAGTTATGGTGAATTTCCATCAAACTAATGAATTTTCTGATTTTAGTTACTTCTATTTTGTTTAATAAGATAGAGTTTCACATTAAAAGAAAAATATAACATCGGTTAATGAACAGTTCTTCCTTCATCAAGTTCAAATATAGAAAAAGTTTCAATCTCATTTTGAGTTGTTTTGATTTCATTTTAAATAGAAGCTAGAAGATTTTATCCAAAAGGTAGACCTATGTTTTAAAAAGCCTGATTCACAACTGGGTGATAGATGATACATAATCCCATGTGGGTGGAAAATAATTTTTAAAATATTATTTAAAATATTTTATCTCTACTTATCAACTCTAAAATGAAAGAAATAATCAAAGATTAACATTAGACTATAATTGGAATTCTCACTACAAAATTCTCCTTGATTTATGAAGGGAAGTTCACTTTAAACTACCAACTCAGAGAACACCAAGGAGTCCTGAGGTTCAATCTAATAAATGAGAAATTGACCATATTTTGCATTATCTGACATCAATAAAGGGTCCCAAAGAAATCAAAAAAGAAAGAAAAAGAATAGAAAATAACCAAAAACATGAAAAGAAATATAAAGAAATGGCTTCCAATCTTGTTCTTAACACTTCTACACTCTAAAATGACACATAATTTCCTTCTTTCTTTAATCCATTCTTTATGATCATCAAAATCATGTCATACATATCATTTTTTATTCAAACAGTGTTTAAGGGTTTTTTAGTCATTGATGAATGTGAATAATTACCTTTCTCTAATCAAAGTCATTTTGGCTACATCAGCAAGTTTTGTCAATTTCACCAGCCATTCATCCATGGTGGATAGTGTCAGATTTTTCCATCTGTGTGCATAAAATAATTGCACTGCAGCAATTATATACTGAAACAATCTTCCATGACTCTTTTCTAACTTTGTTTCCATCAGTCCCAATAGGAAAACCTCTGGCTTCAACTGATTGTTTTTATTATTACCTTTATTGTCAGAGTACGACATGTGTACAATGAGATTGGCTGAGCCTCCCTTCATGCATACACACACACACACACAAAACTCACAGTAAGGATAGAAGTAGGGGGCATGCATAAGTGCACCAACATGCCTACCGTCCCTGTCCTATTCTTTCTTTTATTTTTATTTTTTTATTTGTATCCATGAATTCATAACTAAGCTTTTACTTATACCTATTATCTTGTAAGCAATTGACAAATAAATAAATAAATAAAGTCCCTCACCCAGTCCCAATCTTATTACCCAATGTGACCTTGTTGCACAACGCGCCAGCCCCACAAGTCTGTCATACTATGTTGACATGAAGTTATTTTACATTGAGAAGTCTGACAGCTCAAAGGTAGAAACTGTTCTTCAGCCTGTTGGTGTGGCTGGCTATGCTTCTATATCTCCTATCCAATGGTAGGAGGGTGAAGAAGTGCTGACCAGGATGTGAGTTGTCCCTGAGAATTTTCTTCACTTTTCTAAGGCAATGAGCTCTCGTGATGTCATCTAGTGGTATCAGGAAACATCCCACGATGTTTTGTGATGGGCTCACCACCCTCTGTAATGTCTTTCTATCCATGGCTGTCAACACCGTAAAGCAATATGTGAGGAGGCTTTCTATTGTGGACCAGTAAAAGAAGGTCATCAGTCATTGTTCCACTTTATTCTTTCGCAAGATCCTAAGGAAATTGAGCCTCTGTTGGGCCTTTCTGGCCACCTAGGGTTGTGTTGATTTTCCAGGTGAGATCTTCACTAAGGTAGACTCCCAGGAATTTAAAAGAGGAAATTCTCTCCACACAGCCCCCCTCAATGTAAAGTCAGGCAGGTTTCTCTCTCTTCTTCCGGAAGTCTAACATCATCTCCTTTGTCTTGCTGGTGTTTAGGTGTAGGTTGTTTTCTAGGCACCATGAGAATAATTTTTGAACCTTCCCCATATGCTGTTTTGTGTCCAGCTATAATGAGACCCAATACGGTAGTATCATCTGTGAACTTAATGATCACAGTGGATGGGTCAGAGTATTTAAGTCCTCTGTATCTGTTCTGTATTGTACATTAGCATTCTTGTAAACACCGCATCCTGATTGGCCAGGGCGCACGGCGATCGGATGGGCCGAGCAAGGCGCACTGATTGGCCTGCTGCGAATGCCCGTGATTGGTGGTAACCAATCGCGGGAGATTCAAAGTGGTGTCATTGGCCGTGGCCGGCGCAGCCAGTTCTATATAAGCCGCCACTGATCCCCAGGAACTGAGCCAATCTCGGGATTAATAAAGATCTGAAAAATAGTCACTGACTCCCACGGCTCCTTCCGATCGGCATATACAACACTGGCGACGAGGCTGGGATTACGGAACTGATACCCACTGAACATGTGGCACTGAGACGGACGTGACCAGCAAGATGGCCAGCATTGCACCGCCCGCACCCTTTAACTAGGCTACTAAGGACTGGGAATTATACATTGATCAGTTCCTGATGTTCCTGCAGAGTAGCAACCTCAAGGACGCAAATGGGCAGTAAAAAAGGGCTGTATTCCTGACACACTGTGGGTCCGCAGTGTTTAAGATGGCAAAAGCCCTCACAAAACCTGAAGATGTAAAGGAGATGGACTGGGCCGACCTCGAGCCTCTGTTGCAAAGCCACTATGCTCCCACCGTGCCCACCCTCATCAGGCGGCACGATTTCTACTGGCACGACCAAAAAGAGGGTGAGAGCATCAGCGATTTCATGGCTGACCTGCGGAATCTGGGAGGCATGTGTGGCTTCACGGACATGGAGGAGGCGCTACGAGATCGCATCGTCCTCGGGCTCAGAGACCCTGTCCTGCAAAGCCAGTTGATGGGAAGAGACAACATCTCCCTCACAGATGCCCTCACTGAGGCTACCGCAGCTGAGGCAACCCGGAAGTCAGCGGCCTGAATGTGGAGGCCAGACACAGGGGACCGAGCTGCAAGCACTGAGATGACCCTGACAGCCGAGACACAGCCAGAGGCAAGCCGCCGAGCGACCACCACCACCCACCATGGCGACCTCGACTCCCCCTCCGACACCATGGACAAAGAGGAGGACATCCACTGACTCCAAACCAAATGAGACTGGCACGAGCGGCGGAGTCGTAAGTCAGGGCTGCAATGTGCCGGGTACGGGGGTGACCATCCTCGGTCAGAATGCCAGTTTTTTGACACAATCTGCCGGCAATGCGACAAGAGAGGCCACATCACCTGAGTATGCCGACTCAAGCCCCCGACGGTGGAACAGCAGCGGCCGGAGACGAGACGGCACCCCCTCCAGAACAAGGGACCGCCAAACCGAGAGCCACTGGGACCGGGACGGATGGAGCCGACGAAACGGCGAGAACCGACAAAGAGAGGAGACCCACCAGACAGTCATCATCGGCCACTCATCAAGCTGGGATGCCCGCAAGGTACATGTGGAAGTGGGCATCGAGGGCAAACCATGCAAGATGGAGGTGGACTCCGGGTGCTACCTCTCCATGGTTGCATGGCGGGAAATCAAGCGCCTGGTGCCCGCCATCCACAAGAGGGGGCTGGAAAGCCAGAAGTTAATCTTAAAGGACAACCAAGGGAACCGCATCCCCATAGTTGGAACAAGACACTTTGAAATCACATTCAAGGGGCGCACAGCAAGACTTCCCCTGACAATCGTAGACAGAGACCGACCCAGCCTCTTGAGACTACAGTGGTTCGCACCACTTGGGATCAAAGTAACGGGCATTGACCACGTCGCAGAGGTAGACTGGGAGGAGCAACTCACAAGGGACTTCAGGAAGTGTTCGACGGCACCCTAGGCAAGTGCCGAGGGCCCCCTATTTCCTTCAGTTTAGACCCAAGCGTTCCCCCGATACACCTAAAACCGGGGCAAGTGCCTTTCGCACTCAGACCCAAGATTGATGAGCAGATAGACAAGCTCATCAAACAGGGAGTCCTAGAGCCAACCGATCACGCC